>JAHDVE020000062.1:0-188059 GCA_022606495.2 Halesus radiatus
TTTCAGTCTTTACTGTACTCGTGTACAATTTATTATGTTGTCTTGTGTAGTGTTCGTGTACTTGTGGTGTTTTTATAAATGCTGTGATGCTGTGTTCGTGTGTATAAGTCCATTTAGTATTTTGTAGATTAATACGCATAGATTATATGCGATTATAATGCGATGTGGGCGTGTTTCGTGATCCAAAAGCTTGTCCATTCGGGCCTTAAATTTCTAACACAACAAAATATTTCATCATTTCATATGGAATGGCAATAAAAAATGCAGGCAGTATAAGGGAGATAGGGCGATGTATTTTCAAAGGCACACCGGCATCCATTTAAATCTATGTGAAAGGCATTTCTAGTGTGTATTCTTTATTATACGGGAAAAACATATACCCGTGACGTCACCAATCACAATTTAGTATCAATGAAGCTGCGTTTAAACATAAAGCTTTTTTGCTACTTGTATAATCCCAGTATGTATTGTGTGTAATTTACTGACATTATGTACCTTCTATCTTTTATTTTTTCTTATTTTTTATAAGTAATTATTTTGGATGTTGTACATCCCGTATTATTTAAAAACGCTTTAAAACGTAATTTTTAAAAGGAATAAAGAATTGATTTGATTTGACAATTCACTATTCGAATGGCAGTGACGGATACTGCCACTCTTTATTTTTTTTAATGGACTGGAGTTCCTTATTCATAACGCCAACATGAAAAACTGCACACGACCTACCTTTGGTTATAGAGTAATGCACGCCACTGATTGTTAGAATGTTGATGTAATCTCGGTTTCTTTTGATACTAAATATTTCATCACCGATTTTCAAGAAATGAGAACACTTTTTATGTAGGCCACAAAATAATGGTGTGAAGTTTAATGAATTCATTTATTTCTGTTTTTTTAATGAATCAGTACTTAACTCAGAAGAGATAAAAAGATTTATCACACTTCTGTGAAAATTATTACACTTTTTTAAATATCGAAATTCTTTGTATACATCTATCTAGCTAGCCGGTTCGTACTTACCCAAAGTCATTAATAGAATAAGTTAATTTTTTCACGCACCGGTGCGCAAATGCGTACACAGCCCGCAATACCATAAATAACTAAATGTGTCCAAAAAAATGTTAATATCTATTAAAAATTTCTTAAGCTTTTTAAGGTCATTTTGTCAATATTCTCCAGTCCTAAAAATTATCACTATTTCAAATAAATAGCAACTCTTCTTGTACCACCAATCTACTAATAAATGTAATATCAATAGAAAAGGAGGACAGAATAGCAACTGTGAAAATCATATCTTCTCTAAACTTAAATTATCTTTTTTTTTTTTTTTATTTAATATAAATACATATAAATATTTAATAGTACAGATGTAATAGCTAATTACAAAAAAAAGTTAAAATGTATTTAACAAAAGGTGCCCAATTCAATAGAGAAAGATTTCTTGTGTTTGAGTTGGGGAGCAGAGATCTAATGAAACTGTGTTCATCTGAAGCGACCTGCCAGGTAAGTATGTTTTTGTGTATCTGTTTGTACATAAATATATGGAGAATATGAAGTAATATTTGTACAGCGCTATACAAATCATACAATTCTTATTATCTATATCTTCTTCTTTTATTATACAAAGAATGTCCCGGGTTTATTTTGTGTACAAATCTACAGTTTTATTCCGAGCTTGATGAAATTTTGCAAACTTGACTTTCGAAACAAGAAGGTCACTGTCTACATGATATGTCGAAAAACAACCCCATTCCCCCTTTCCCATCCCTTAAAGCAGAATGTTGGAACTTTCAAAATAAGAGGAAAACTACTGGGTAGGGGTGGGGAAATAGGAAGGGGTTGGGGTAACACACCACAACCTCAAAACTTTACTACAAACTATTCATAACCCTGGGCAACGCCGGGTACTTCACCTGGTTCTCATATAAACAAAAAAATATTTTAAAAAATTATAAGAAATGTGGAGTGGATACCACAGTAAAAACAGTAATGTAAATATTTACGTTGCAATATGAAACAATGTGCACAAGTATGACGCACGAGAAACCGTTGGTTTTTGGCAGTGATTTTGAATTACCCAGTGAGGGACCACACGGAGTACGGAATGCAAAAGTCATAAAGTGTTGTGTGTGCAATATGTTTAATCGTGTGGTCGAATAACACGTACAAAACACTTCGGCTGGCGAAGAGCGTTTTGAAGTCATGGATCAATGCCAACATTCTTCAATCCGGGTTCTATGGCTAGATACATACCTTCCCCTAACTCTTCTCATTCCTCACTTCCCTTCAACGTGCAATACGGACTTGCAGATATTATATTATTATTATTTTTAACAGTTTAAAATAATTACATGTAAATTGTGATCAATCAGTTTATTTTAATATACATATATATTAAAATAAACTAATAATAGATTTCCACTTAGGGTTAATACATCATCTAAAATTTACTCCAAACCGAACATGACCTCGGGCAACGCCGGATACTTCAGCTAGTTTGAAATAAAAAGAAAATAAAAAATTACTCTACACAGACTAATTCCACCTCTTCCTCTCCCACCCACCATCCCATCACCATAGCCTAAACTTGTAGCTTTTTTTGTAATTAAATAATTAAGATTTCTAATTATGAAACTGTCGATGTCGGTGTAATGATGAATGGTGGAATTCCATTTTAAAATGAGTTTTTTTCTTTAAATTTAAAAACCTTTGTAACTTTTTTCCACTTACTCATTTTCGACCGGACCGGTTTCACTATATCACGGGCATCATCAGACTTTAAGTACCAAAATTTGCTTTAAAGGGTGGGAAAGGGGGATGGGGGTGGTTTTTAGAAAACTCATGTAGACACTGACCTTCATCTTGTTTCGAAGGTCATGTCTGCAAAATTTCATCAACGTCAGAATAAAACTGTAGATTTGTATAAAAACAAACACACACCGTCCGCCCTCAGTCCTCCTTATATAATAGTAATAGAAGAAGATAACACATACAACGATGTTGGACTCCCATGAGTTATCAATTCAACTCATTATGGGACTGTGCTACATATTATGTATTGTGTGAATGTTATTTATTGATTTTAGTTTTGAAGTTGCGAGGGGACGAGTTAAATAAAACTCACTGTATGTAGTGTTAAAAATGAGTGAAGCGCGGTGAATAAACGTGTTTTGTTTTGAGTTATTGTCAGGTTTTGTAGGAAGAACAATGCGATTCACTGGGAAAATATCTAAAAGGGGACAATACGATAAATTTACATGGTTATTCAATATACTAGAATTATTATTTAGTGATTTTTTTAATATGCAATGCTTCTAAATTATCTAATTTTTGCTTTTATTATTACGGTGAAGAATTTTAACTCCTGTATCTTAATTATTATTTTTTTAAATTGAAGCAGTCTATATAATAACATAATCTATTTTACCTGTCCATTAGTATAGGATCCTCCGATGGCTTAAGCTCTCATAATTCTCAGAAATATTTGTTTACAAACCCAGATTTCTTAAAAATCTCATTACACAAACGACGTCATCCGCAAGAATCCAAAGAGAAAACACAAATATGTGTACTGAACAACTGATAATATTGAGAAAAGGTGTGAACTCTGTTTCCTGTTAAGTTTTCCATATGTTACGTTATTATTTATGAGTATAGATAGACCAGACATCGGACACAATAATACTTATAAGATACTAGCTGATGTGTACCCGGCCTTGCTCGGGTACAATAATTGATTTGATAGCGAAAGTATAGTCTCCAAATAAAGAAGCATTCATTTAAATATTTTGTTTCATTCCAAACGTTTATTTTTTCAAAATATATCTAAATCATAAAGTTCTTAAGTAGGTACCTACTCGTGTTTTCCATTTTGAAAATATTCCACCCGAAAAAACTTCTTCTTTTGAATATGGAATCTGTGGCTAACCGGAGTGTTATATCTATGGGCTAACATAAATAAAACATAGTGGGTTCAATGTTTTTCATACTAATTTTAAAACGTTATGACAACAGTTTTACATATTGGATTTCATTCAAACTACTCTCTAAATCTTCCCGGTTCTAATAAAAACAAACTGTGCTATTTTCAGCGAAACCGGTCCAGTGATTTTCGAGAACATCGAGGACAAACAAATAAACTTACATTGATTTTTTATATATATAGATAATAAAAAATAACACAAGTACGATGTGGACGTATTTAGTGATTAAAAATGCTACCTTAATTAAAAAAAAAACATTTGTTTGACGATCATTTCATTCCGATCAAATGGAATGCAGACAGTGTAAGAGAGACAGAGTGCTGTATTTTCATTGGCTCTAACCTAAGTCAAAGGCACACCGGCTTCCATTTAAATCTACGTTAAAGGCACATCTAGTGTGTATTCTTTATTCTATGATTTATAAGACTACTGGAGAGATATATAGTAGAGACTCTCAGTATCGCCCTGCTTACAGACAACCATTCAGAATGAAAACGTTGCTTGAAATGGTTTTAGCGATGTTTGAACCACGGTATTTCCTAATCTTTCAACTTGTCCATCCCCTTCCCCCATCACTCCCTTCAGTCTCAAAATCTGCCCGATTATGGAGCCATAGTCTCGATGCGTTCGGGCAGTTGGGACTCTTGTGCGGTATTCACATGCACAAATAAAATATTTAATCATTGAAGAAGATAATATCAAAAACTCCTCATGAAAATATGAAACATACAAAGTAACAGAAGTCCCAATTGCAACCGTTAACTTTATATTTTCTATGTCCATCTATTTCATATCGTCCCCTTAGAGCAGCGATGTACAACCCGCGCCCAGGGGGCCGGTACCATCGGTAGAATCGGTACCAATGACATATCTCTATGTAATATCTAGTAAGTGGTTATATACATTTTACCGGACAGGGTTGTACATGGTAAAGATAAAAAGGTATATAAAAAAAATGTTGTGTATAAGTGCATGTGGCTGTCTGTCAAAAAATATATCGAGATTTAGGTTGGGTCAAAAATTATTAAATGTTTGGAGAACACGGGAAATTAGTGAATTTGCTGCAGCGTTTGTGATATTATTTCCTTCAATGCTTCATGAAAAGCTTCAATAAGTTATTCCTAGTAAATTAAATATAATTGCCAACAGAATCCAAATAATATCTTGAACAGTTTCACAGTGTAATTTTAAAAGATGCATTGAACTGCAAATGCATAGAATAATTAGTAATTGGGTAATTAATAGTCAGAAGATGGTCTGAAAAAAGACGGTGTCTAATGAATAATTAATGTTAAGAGTACAAACAAAACGTGTTGAATACATTTAGATATTAAATGGTCGCTTTAGAAGTTTAGACGTTGGCAACCACTGAATATATAATCCCAAGAAGTGACATCTATACCGACTTTAAAGGAAATGAATTCGCCAGTTTATATTCACCCAGGCCAATAAAATTGATTATCTGTTCAAGAAGGAAATTCGATATTTTTTAAATACTTTTTATGGTAAGGAAATTTTTTGCTTAATTCAGGAACACGGACACGAGAACAACACACCTCTCTATCTGTTTATCTCTTCTGTGTCGGGGACGGATATAATGAAAAACAATTGTTACATATTTGAAGGATAAATAGTAAATTAAAACATCTTGAGACTGTCATGCAAACAGAGACGAAGGGCAAATGAATGGAAGATATTGGAGAGGCCCAAGTAACTTGGCGCGATATAGTGAATCAAAAACTTGAGTGGAGTTATAATATGACGAATTGATAACACAGGACACAGTTTAAATTGAAAGGCAACAACACCGGACAAAGTTATTGGGATGCAACAACGCAGGACAAAGTTTAAATTGGAAGGCAACGACACCGGACATAGTTTAAATTAGAAGGCAACAACACAGGACAAAGTTTAAGTTGGAAGGCAACGACACAGGATAATGTTTAAATTGAAAGGCAACGACACCGAACAAAGTTTAAATAGGAATGCAACAACACAGGACAAAGTTTAAATTGAAAAGCAACGACACCGGACAAAGTTTAAATTGGAATGCAACAACACAGGTCAAAGGTTTTTTGTGAAGCATTATTCTCAGGGTTTGTTTGGCATTCAATTGACTTTAAAAACCGATAGGTCCGGTCCCAGTATTGGGATGAGTTGCGCAGGAGAGATTGAGACATCAGAATCGCGGTAAATAAACAATAATTATTACCCACGAGTATTTTTTATGCGAATACCGCACAAGAGTACCGCCTGTCCGGAGCCAATAGGACCATTGCATCCCCAATTGGGACATGTGGTAAGGCTGAAGGGAGTGGAGAATGGAAGGAGATGAGATGGCTTTTCAGTTCTGGTCAACAAACAGGGCCAGAGTCAAACAAGCAACGTTTCGATTCAGAATAGTAACTACTGAGATAATTTTTTTAAACTAGTATCCTCAATATCTAGTGTCAACGCGACCGACTGCAAAGGTGAGTGAGTCGATCTGTATTATAGTTATTATGATAATAATAAAAAAGGTTAAGTTTTTAAATGTCTTATCTTATAAGGAAGCCGTTTCACTTATCACAATAATGCAAATATTTAAACAGCGTTCTGCTGCTTATCTTTTAACTTTTTACGATTAATAAATAAATAAAATAAAAACAGTATACTCAACGAAGATAAGAAAAAATAAAGTCGTAATAGCTTTGATAATATTAAACAAAGTAATATGCTGTAAGGCGAACCGCTGACAGCTCCGTTTAGAGATTGGTAGATACTCTCAGTACTGACCTGTTAAGTTACCATATCATAGCCAGGCACATACCAACCAACCTCTTCTTCATCTCCTTGCTTCTTCCGGTCAATAAAGAGTGGTAGATACTATCAGTATCGATTAGCTGTGAGTCAAACACAGTACTAACACAGACGCATTGCTAGCATACAGCATGTATAAAACTTGTTATTCCAAAAGACAAAATTTCAGTAAAAATGGAAAAATGTTAATTATTAACATAATAAAAAGAAAACTTTTCGATCAAGTATCATAAAAACGACATCTCCGTGGTTGAGTGGTTACGATCCTTGGCCACGAATTCGGAGGTCGCGGGTTCAAATCCCGACATGCGCAAGTAAATTTTATTTGATTAAATTGTGTTATTTCACAATTTACTAATTAAAAATAATATGTAGTATATTTGCGGCACGTTCCAGATTGGTAGATAATGTCAGTATCGCCCCGGTGAAATAATTTTTTTTTATCAATAATGACATTCAAACTTAAATATCAGCATAATTCGTTTTTTATAAGTTGGTTTTATAAACCAGTTAAAATAATTTTCAAAGTTTCAATTTTTTCAAAATCCGTCAAAAAGCTACAAATCTGTAGCCGGTCGCTTTTGATCAATTTTGAGGTAGGGAATGTCAAATGTGAAAACAAGGATGAGCTTTACCGTAAATCATTTTATATTTTATTCATAGTAAACCAAAACTAAACATAAGTAATAAAATTATGTACCCTTTTAGAAACTTCAACTTATAATAATGGCATTGAGCATTAACATTATCATAATATCCGTATTGATAATTGGTTTGGTCATGAATACTCTTAATTTCTTTCATTAAAAATAGTTGTTTATATTGAATAACAATTATACACCTTAAAGCCACCCAAATTAAGATTAAATTTCGCCAAAACAAAAAAAAAATTATTTAAAATACACAAGAATATCGAAAAATAAACATGTCCATACTAATCTGAAAACAGAATGCGCACGTGACATCAGATGTTTCAAATGCATTGGCACCAACATAATAAGGTGTTTTGTTGAGATGATTTTTTATTCGCTTTTAAATAACGATTTATAAATTCTACGAATAATAAAAGTTATTTATTCAATTTGCTGAACTATATGAATATATATATTTAAAGCCGTTATATTTTTCACTGGAGTTCCTTATTATAAAGTGGACGGGAATTAACCATTATTATGCTGGTACAAAGAAGAAAATAAACTCTTGACTTTATCCTTGAAGATGGGCTTTGAGGGATCAGTTCGTTCCACAGACGTGATGCTTGTAATGAAAATTAACGAGAGAATGATGTAGCTTGGTGGATGGGAATCGAAAGGGTTCTCTCATCACTTGAGCGAAGAAAGAGTCTATGATGAGATAAAAAAAGTTTTATCAATCAGTGATTTGTTCGAAAGTGTTTGCATATTCACTAATACATATAGTCCAAGTATGTGTTGTTTAAGTCAACATAATATTATCATAAAAAGTTAAAAATCTTACCTTTAAAAAAATGTTTTCACCCTCCTTGTTAAAAAAAAAACAACAGAAACTGCTTTGCTGAAGGACTCTGCCAAAAATTTTCTCCTATCGGAAGTTGGCCACCATCAGGGAAATCTTCCTCCAGAGGACTGCAGCCTCAAATAACTCACTTCTTCAACTTTTCTAATGAATAAGAATTTCACAAACCACGATACAAATATATTTAGGAGTGTTTTCGAGACATGCACAAACCCAGATCTAAATGCAATAAATTAACGTAGGAAAAAGTGGATCACTTCGTTGAAAACGAGCCCGAAACTGCAATCTGAGACAAAACTCTGTTTTTTTATGTGCTGTAGTCCCACTGCCTGAGCCAACTAGACTGCTACTAAGATATCCTCACAGGGAAGTGGGGGAGAGGAAGGAGATGACAAGATGAAGATTTGGAAGTGCTTGGCTATTCAGATCTGTTTACTAAAAACGGCTATGATCTATAATTTCAAATAACGTTTCAATAGTGAATGGCGGTACATGGCCAAGACGATACTGAGAGTATATGAGAGATTCTTAAATGAGATGCAAATATACAATATATAATATTAGTATAATTTTAATTTAATTTTTTGAAAATATCTCTCCTCACAAACGACCCATGTTACGAACAAAAAGAAAGGTTAGAACGGACCTCTCCGAGGCATGACAATTCCAAAATAATTTTGTTTTGAAACAAAAACAACATTAGAGCAACGCCCAGAAAGATAAAGAAAACAAAACTGAATTCACAAATACCATTCGAGATCGCTCGCGACAGAAACAAACTACATTATCCAAAGCGCAGATGTCGAATTTAAAAAAATTACTTGCAAAAAAAAAACGTAAACACAACTCACAAAAACTTTTCAACTGTTTCTGAACTTATAGGTATCACTTTCGATTTCGTACGTTATCGAACACTTGACACTTAGGCGATACTGAGAGTATTGCTTCCCGGCGGTTATAATGTGATGTAGTTAGGCGATGCGCTTTTAGTTAACTTTAGAAGTAATAAAGTCTTATATTTTGTTTTCACTCCGGAACGGAAAATACGCGTGACCGCTTCTGGCAGATGACCGACAAACTTATAAACCATGGATGACGGAATAAAATAGACGGACGAAGAAGCCGACGAAGTTTGTTTGTTGTATTGAAAAGTATGAGAGATTTTTAATAGATGGCAGTAATGTAATTTCATTGTTTGTCTTTATGATTATACACTAATTTTAGCTACTACTCTCAAAATTCAAACATGTTTTTTAATGGAGCGTAAAAAACTTTTATTTTTTTATATAATTTTATAACGTGACATCTATAAAAATCACTTTACGATTGAGCAAATGAAGGTGTTCACTTAGTGAAAATGAGTTTTGTAATTTGCAATGAAAAAATTACGTTTGTCATTAATTGTAATTAGAATTAGTTATTAAAAGTCAGTTTTATTAAAGAAAAATTTGGTAATAATTTCCAGTAGTTGGAACTCAGGTAAAAAATCCTTTTGGATTCATAAAAAAATAATAAACTATTTGTATTTGTATTATTGTCTAATGTCATATTTTAAAAATTGAACAAGTCGGCGTCAACTGTCCCTCAATATTTACGCGTTTTTATACCAAGAAAGTAAAAAGTTAAGTGCTGTTTTTTATTTATTTTTACGAACCTTAGGGAATTTTTCTTTTTTTTAGATTTCGAGTTTTTCTACGTGTTTAAAGTGGAAATATTTACGATAAGTTTTCTTAAGTTGCGAGTTCTAAGTTTGTTGGTTATAAGATTGATTTTTTTAAATAATAAATAGTTTCAGTTTACCAATAATTATTGTACAGCGCTTTTTTAACAAAATTAAGGCCATCCACCGACTAAATTTTTAACGAAATCACGCGCTCCTTATGCAGGTGGCAACAAGGTTGAAAATCCCGCTGTACATCGGCCGCATGTTTCGATTTCGGCAAAAAAACATCACCAAATGCGTGTTTTATTCTATTCTGTAAAGCTCAGACATAATTATTAAAATGTTTTACGGTCATATTCTAAAAAACTTTATTTATCACAATGAACTACACGAAAATATGGGAAAAAGAGTTCATGAGTAGGTCTCATACTTTATTTTTTTCTAAGCTTATAAAAAGACATACCAAAAAAATGGACTATGGTTAAATGAAAGGCCAAGGTGTGATCTACTTGCAGTATTTAATTCAATTATCTATGATATTTCTAGGCCAACAAATTCTCAAACCGAAAACACGCGATTTTGCATTACTTCCCATTGTATCGCCTTAAAAAGAAATGTTTCGTTTAAATCACTATAATCTAGTCTCCTTTAATGGAAGCAATCTTCCCAACAAGCCCTCCATTGATATGCTTGGTGTAACCTTAAGTGACCAGCTCAGGTATGGGGGCTCCATCGAAGCCCGAGTAAAGTTAGCCTCTCAGAAGATGGGCGTATTGTACAGAGCCCGCAGATACTTTAATAGTACACAACTGCTGACCCTGTACAAATCGCAATTGCGCCCCATTGTAGAATTTGGCAGCCACCTCTGGTCGGGAGTCCCAAAATATCTGAAAAAAACCTTGACTCTGTGCAGAAACGGGCGGTCCGTTTGATAGATTCGACTATCTTAACAAATGGGTTGCAATCTTTGGAGCACAGACGTCGGGTGGGAATGCTGTCCTTGTTCTACCGGTATTTTAATGGAAGATGCTCCGAGGAACTGGCGTCATTGATCCCTTCGGCACCGGTGCATAGTCGGGAAACACGCCAAACGCGCCCAACATTTGCACACGGTTGACATTTGTCACATGAGAACGGGTCGCTTCTACGACTCGTTCTTGTGTTCAACAGCTCGGCTGTGGAATGATCTGCCGGCCTCTGTGTTTCCTCCATCAAGTTCACTCCTTCCTATCCTCTAAAAGATCCTCCACACAGCATCCCCAAAGATGATATAGGCCTCGAGGGAAATTATTTCCTCCTTGGTTTCCTGTGTGGAGTTACTGTAAAAAAAAAAAAAAAAACTATAAATATGTTTAGCCAAGTTTCCCTGAAATTATTAATTTATTAAAGAAGGAAATATGTTTTTGTTTCATGTTTTAGATTTGTATGTTTGTTTTAGTGTTTGTATGTTTTCTGTTTCAAAAATATTTTACTAATTATGAAGTAATTACAAGGTATCATTATAATTAGAACCATAGCTGCAGTTATACAGTATATTGACAAAATAAATAATGTTATTCTTTCTGGCAATACTTTAGTTTATAGTAAATCTGACGTTTCACTCCGAGTCTTGTTTAGTAGTCGTTGTTATTTTTGTTTACATTCTGAAAATACGGCCTAAAAATTGATTACCAACACGAAATGATCCGGATAAAGATGGAAAAGCGGAGTAAAAGAGAGAGAGCGGAGAACTGGACCGAAGAAGAGCGGAATTTACTCAAGAATCTGGTTAATGAACGCTTTGACATAATTGAAAATAAAAATACCGACACCGCTACAAATATGCAAAAATTGGAAGCTTGGAAGGAAATATGGGAAAGGTTAGCCGAAATTATAAATGATAAATCATATTTTTTTTTTTTTTGGGAATAATTTTTGTCTTAAGTGCGCATTTATTGTAGTTTTACATTTGATTTGTGTATAGCTAACCTAGAACTTTATCTGTCACCTTGGATTTCGTTAATTTAATTGAACAAATTTATACCTTTGAACTATTGTCGTATAAGTCGAATAAATATTTCTTAATTTAATAATTTAATCATTTTTGAATTTTTTCGTATTGAAAAAGTATTCAATATATTATATATGCATGTACTCCCAAGAGTAAAAAAAACCCATTGTGGGATCATACCCCAGAACTGTGCAGTTTTTAACAAATTATGAATAAATAGATGACAAATAAAGTAATATTTCACGGTCTAAATAATAGAAGAGTAAGTATGTAGTGTTTGTGCCGAGACAGATGTGTGGTGGTCCATGCTCTCTGCGGAGAAACGGTGTGATTGTTAGTTGGTTATTTTTCATGATTTGTGTATTGTGCTCATTGAATCATTATCTCATCATCTTCTTCCCCTTGTCCTTTTTGGGTTAAGATCCCGACGCTATGTCAAGGCACCTCCAAGTGTCCTGGGCTACTTCAGCGGCGTCCATCCATAGTAGGCCCAGCCTCTCCTCACACAGCCTCTGGACTTGACTTTACTTCACCCAACCTTCGGTGACCCACTGGATGTCTTCCCTCTGGAATTACTGTTAGT
This sequence comes from Halesus radiatus, assembly GCA_022606495.2. Taxonomy (NCBI): domain Eukaryota; kingdom Metazoa; phylum Arthropoda; class Insecta; order Trichoptera; family Limnephilidae; genus Halesus; species Halesus radiatus. The sequence goes on from JAHDVE020000062.1 coordinate 12,513, forward strand.
GTTTTATGCGGAAGCTGGTCTTCCGACATTTTGAGTACCTAAATGTCCAAGACACCTCAACTGTGTCTTTTCTGTCTTCAGGAGCACGGGTTCAATGCTAATGGTATAACGGTTTGTTCTACTCACCCCGTTCATTTTGAATATTAATAGGAGCAATCATGAACATCCTTATTAAAAGAAGAAGAGGACAAAGGTCTTCTTTAAAAGTCCATGGTTGCCTCGAAATGGTTGTTGTGCTGTGGAACAGCCTGTGCTGTGGTGCTGTCGAACGAAGACTGAAGTTAGCCTCCTAGAGATCTATGCAGTTAGCCGATCATCTTCTTCTTCTTTTAATAAGGATGCTCATGATTGCTCTTATTTAATATCCAAAATGAACGGGGTGAGTAGGACAAACCGTTATAATGGCCTCTCCACTGGACTGGTTTGCCCGGTAATAACTAAAGCCACCGGGTCGAGAGGTTCTACCATCCGGTTGTCCTTTCCTAAAGTTGGAAGACTTGACCTTAGGGGAGGACGACCGGATGGTCAAACCTTTCGATGTGGTGGCTTCATTTAGTATCAGGGAAATCAATCGTGTGGAAGGTCCTTAAGAACTTATCAAAATTTTATAATAATTTTTGTAATGTTCTACCAATCTTTTGATTGGGATTACTTCAAGATGTGTTCAGGAACTTTAATTATGCTCGGTTCGTTTAAGATTACAAGTAAATTTATTATAGTTATCATGTTTACAATGGATTACTATAAAGCCACAAGCGGCTGTTCTATTCAAAGGTGGAAATCAGTCTGTCGAACAGCTGAGCTGCTACTTGCTCTACTGGCTATCCTGGTAACCATTCGGGCTAAACCTGAACATCTATTGAAAATTAACACTACAATTTTTTTTCTTTTTCAGATTTATTTTACTGAACCAAAGGCCTCGGACAGTACAGAAACTCAGAGAGCAGTGGAAGAGAATGAAACTTCAATCAAAGATAATAAAAAAGAAAGGTTTGTTTAATTTTTATTACGAATTGTCCCAAGTACTACGTTTGATAGTATACCTTTGAAAGAACACCTTCCAATAATATCGCATCTCAATTAAACATGTTTTACTACAATAAACAATCTTAGATCTTTTTAGATGAACTTTTGTTTATTTTTAATCATTGAAGATAATATTAACAACTCTCAAAATAGAGCATGTACCCGAAAAGACACAGAAAAGAAAAAGGTAACGGTAGCAGCTGGGACTCGAACCCATGGACCTCATGGTCTATCCGGGACCCTGCGCTCTAATCCACTGACCTACAGTTACCCCAATCCCTTCCTTCATTTTTATCAGTATTATACTTCGATATCTAAGAGCTGTTAATATTATCTTCAATTAAGTCCCATATATTTTTGGCTTCTACCTTTTTATCATAACTGCATGATTCTACCTGAATTTATTTGCAATCTTCAGATAGTGTATCAGATATACCTATCCGATTTTTTTTTATTTACATGGGACATCTGTTGACTTTTTCTGCAAGTCTAGGATTAAAAAAATTCAGTTTCATGTTTTTTTTTGAGAGTTGTTAATATTATCTGCAATGCTTAAAAATATATTACGATGAGGTTTATACCCTTTGAATTCTACTAAACTGTCACAGTACACAGTTATTTATAGCTCTAAACATTATTCTCTGTTCAATATAAGAACGACCTGTGAGCGCCACATGTCCTGTCCCTTTCCCCCACTACTTTCTCCGCGACTTGGTACCCACGTCAACACATTCAAACCCAGTATTTAAATTAATTGATGAAATTATATATCTTAAAACATTCTATATTTTAATAAATTCTATTTTTATTACCTACGTACAAACACAAATTGAACACAATTTATATATGTAAATATGGACGGTGATAATATTACAATATACTTATTGTATTGTATGTGTCATCTGATTCATCAAATCAGCTAAGGAATTAATCCTAAATTGAAAATATCAACGATTCACTTAAACGTCGAAAGTCGATGAATCATTATTGTCCTTGATTTCATCATCAATATGATTGACATTACAAAATTTTTGCTCGATTCCAATAATATGTTGAACAAAAGTTATTCCAATGTTCTGGAATAAAATTTACTATCATTGTGCGTTGAGGCTTGTGTACCACCTATAAAAATAAATAAAACTTTCCAGTACAGTATATATCTACATTCTACAAAAAATGCATTGTTATATTTATTGTTGTTTTTCGAATAGCTATAAATAAAATACACAATTAACGCCTACCTGTCCTCTTTAGTTCTTTACAATTCGACCCTTTAGAATAACAAGGTTTCATCTGATACGGCAACATTATGCGATAATAAGCCTTAAAGTTGCTTTCCCTAGAGCACAATATCGCATGACATTGCTGTGTCAGATGGAACCTTGTTATTCCAAAGGGGTCGAATTGGTAATAATGAATTTGATTGGATATCCATTTTATCACGCAGTATGAATGGGTCAATATCTCAGAACCGCGAATATGGGCGGAGTTACATCGCTGCCGAAGGCATGCGTGGGTGATGTGACGCATGCATAAGAGTAGGTATGCACAGGAGGAACCAAATTTGGAACTGTAGCAGGTTGTTCTCAAGTTGAACTGAGAATAGACAACATTATTATTCATACATTCAAATTGTAATACAAATGTAAAATTCTTCAAAATCCGATTTGCTCTTCCTTTTTCTTAAGCAGAACACAGCTTCCAAAAGATGACATAAATTGTAATTATCTCCCTCAGGACCTCCTGTAAAAATCTGATATATCTGTTGGAGTCAGATTGTAAGTCATATCTCCATACTGTGTTAAAGAATGCATTTCTTTACAGAGATGTATTATGCAGCATTTCCGATGCGTAGAAAAATGACAATGTGATCAACACAGACTGTATTTATTGACTGATTTACAAGAACTATTGTAATGCCTTTTATGACATGAAAATATTGCCCCCTCTCTTATGGCTGGTGAAGTTGTCCTCTGTTGAACTCAGTCATGACAGCATTAATGGAAATGATCCCAAATTCCATGGTCCACTGGTGAACTGACATGTTAGAAACAATGAAGTCGAGGATCTCAGCAGTTTAGCGGTGCGCATATTGTGTAAGTCAATGTTTCTTGATTTCGATGAATCCGGTGAATTCGGAAGTGTCATCATTCAGGTTGCACTACTGCGCGTATGTTGGTTTTAGTTTATTGACCTCGATGTAATATTATATATGTTCAGGTATCTTGGACAAAGAGGAGCTGATGGATCAGTCGATGGAACATCACCCCCACTCGCTGCACGAGCTGGGAGACCTCGGCAACCTCAATGAGAATGGGGGCTCCACCATCGGACAGGCCGAGTATAAATACGCCAGAGATACTATCATGGTAAGAAGACAAGAGTAAACTTACTGTTTTATAATAAACACTTTATCATCTACCTAATTCAGTTGGCTAAGATGCTAATTACAAACAATTTATCAAATATATATTAGAAATCAAAACATGGATATTGTTAGAAAAAATATATATGTTCGGGTGGCAGAGATGCTACAAATATAAGTATACCGATATATTGGCTAAGCTGATATATATATAACGAATTCAGTGTTGTAAAGTAAAAGATTCAAAAGTTTGTTTTTATTGTGTTCATGCTTTACTTGAATCTTATTATGCAAAAGCATCATTTAAAAGAATAACAAGTCATAATTACGCTCAGCAGGCGCGCGGCAAAAGTGGAAAATGCTCCAGTTTTCAGCAATTTCTCTGGCAAAAATTCCGGCAACATTCTCATTTTTCTTAACTTTGATTTTGTTTGAGATTCATTATTATTATTACTGTTTTCCTTCCAATTTTAGAATTTAATTTAGAAATTAAATCAAAATATCCTTACCCTTTTTTATACGTACTTCTATGAGCAATTAAATTGAGTCATGGTTTACTGGTCATACCAGTATTGGTATCGCTGATAATTGACTACTATTATCGGTATCGAATCGGCCAAAATAAGTATTGTTACATCCCTTATTACATCACATATTTCTTAATACTTTTACAAACTAAATAACTAACTAACCATCACGCCGTTATCCACAGGGGTAGGCAGAGAGGACGGACTGCCAAATAACTTGATCTTGGCATACATTTCTTGCTTTATTCACATTCATACATCGTCTTATACATTCTTTTCTATTATTCCGACTTCTGACATGGCCCGACTCAAGTATTTGATTCACTTAATCGTGCCATGTCTTCCTCGGGCTTCCTCGGTTTCCTCTTCCATTCACATTCTCATCCTATATTCTCTTTACTCTCCTTTCTTCATTCATTCGCTCGACATGCCCAAACCATCAATGCGTCCCTTTCTTAATCTTACTCATTACGCTTACATCATCCTCGCATTCTTTATGAATCTCAATATTTTTCACACAATCATATATGGTTTTACATTCGCCTCAGAGATCTCATTTCTACAGCATTTAGTTTACTTTCATCCTTCTTTTACCAGTTCCATGCCTCACTTCCATACATCAGGATTGGTATCAGCACTCCATTGTGGACTGCTAGCTTTGCTTCTTTGGACAACTTTTTGTTAGCACCAACCGCGTTCAGTCCTCCGTTAATAGAGTTTCACAAATATTTGGTTAAGCCGGGTGTTACATAAACAAATGTTAAATATCATAAACATCATCTTATCTTTCATTCCAGAATCCACCCAAGACAAGAAACCTCACAACGCGAATGTACCAAAACAAAGGTGGCATTGAATACAAGCGATCACTTCTAGAATTAAACCGCGTGGTCAAGGAACAACTCACCAACTGCGCAATGGAGGAACACCGACTGAGAATGCAGCAGTTAAAGGAGGAACACGAAGTTAGAATAGAGACCGCGAGAGAGATGCACAATCTACAGTCGGAGAACGAAAGATTGAAAGGAGAGCTGATTAGGTTAGAAATTGAAATTAAACGAAAGCAGCTGAATGAGTATGTTATGTAGCAAGTAACGTGTAGTAATGTGTTCTGTGAACAAGTAAAACTTTATATTTTAAATACTGAAATACTCTCAATCTTTACAAAGCTGACTTTTTTGGCATTACGCGGGATGTTTTAACACAGTGTATGTATTTTAGTGAAATGCCATGGACAACATATGTATTATGCGACATCCGCTTACGGGGATAGTCACCGATTGATCACATATGCGACAGTCTCATAGATAAGACGTTAACCCTTCCTAGCCGTTGCTGTCAACTGATTTGACATGCATCTAATTAATAAATATCTATGTAAATATACTAAACACAGAGTTCATATTTTAGGTATTCCTCAGCAATACATATAAGTATTTGTTGAACGTAACAGGAAAAAATGTTTTGTCGATAAATCAGGAAAAAAAAAGTTAATATATGCATGTCTGCGTACGTTGATAACTTGCCGAGTGGTGCGGCAGTGAACGAGAAGGGTACGGGCTCGCCGTACCACCATGCGCGGTCATCAGTACTAGCCGGCGGTCTGCCGATTGTAATGGATGTATCATCCATTTTATACGTGGCCAATGTTTTTTCCTCATTTCCAGCACGTATACACAATATTTTATTTATAATAAAATGATGTACATAAGTAATAAATGTATACGATTAATTTTTATTCAACTGAAAAAATACGAAATTCTACATTCATACTCTGCGTACTGAGTACACAGCACCAGAGTTCAACGGATTTTCTAGCACCATAAGGAAGGGGTTAATAACAATTAAATCATGATAAAATTATTTATTTTATTGATAGGGAGACGGTTTGCATGGCTTCCGTGACCACTCACTCATTGTGCTATCTTCCATTTTACCTTATTCCTTTGACAGTAACCCGGTCCCTTTGATAAAGTTCATCGACGTTGGCATTGGATATTCAACTATGTCTCTTGGTTCCACAATATGTCTTCCCATCAAGGCTTAGCTGCCTTAACTTTCCAAAAAGTTGAGAGAGATTTACATCCGAAGAAGGCGCATGAAGAAGAATGTATAGTCAAAAATTCTTTAAGTTGCTTCAAAATAACTTATTAAGTATCAAAACTTTTTACATGGGAAACCTTATAAGTGCGTTTCACTGTGCAACTACTTCTTCCATCCAATTTTGCATCATGTATTTTCCTGACATTCCTTCTCCGTCCATCTAAATGTCTCCTTCTTAATTTTGTTCATTAATCATGCATGGCTGTTTTTTTTTCAATATTCATTTTTTATGTGACACTTCACAAGAGTGCCCCTGTGTGTACGGCGCACAAATAGGGGAACTTTATCGCCTCCTGGTTGGGCAAGGTTGTTAGGCGGGTCAAGGAGGGGGCCGTAGAAAAGTTATCATGTGACAAAATAAGTCAACCACTTACTAATGTGGTTTTTGTTACCATTTACTAATGTTAAACATTAACCAACTTAGCTAATGAGACCAGTTCAATTTATGTCATTTTCATCGATATCATCTTTCAAATTGAAGACTTTGTCAATATCATCCTCTATTTTTTAATCCCATAAAAAGCTGTAAAAAGTCGGTAAAGCGGTTGTCCCGGAAAGACAGGTCCTGGGTTCGAGTCCCAGATGTGACTGATATATTTTTATTTTCTGTTGTTGTTTTCGTTTTCACGTTTCATTTAGGTTATGTTAATATTATCTTCTTCAATGATTAAATATTACAATGAGGTTTTTAAACTTCAATAAAATAATTGAAATTTAAAAATTGTCTATTGTAATTTTATGTGTGATATATTTTTAATTCATCATTCCATCGTGTATATATTGTAATTTTAAGTCTAGTATGTAAAAAATATGTTATTATAATAATCTAACATAGATTTTGATATAATGTTTTGTACAATATTTAGAGAAAGCATTTGAAATGTACGTTATTGCTTATGTAAAAATATCATTATAATGATTAAATAAAGACACTTCATTAAACTCTATTCCACTTTTTACCCAAAATTGTATATAACCCATAGTTTAAGTATTAATTGTACCAGTATGAAGATAGCCGTCACAGACTGGAACCGGTCACGGTCAAAAATAAAAAGTGGAATAGAGTTCAAAAAAGTGTCTTTTATTTAATCATTATAATGGAATTCCACCATGTATTTAACAGTTTCAAAAATATAAATATTTAAAATATCATTATTTCTAAAATGAGTTTGTCATACAAAATTCAAAGATTGTTAAAAAAATGAGTCCGATGTAGGAAGCTAATCTAACCTAACCTAACTTACATACACTAAACAGATAATCTTTAGAAGTGTGATCTATGCCGATTTGAAAGTGAGAGGTTGTCACCAATTAACATTTACTGGCCAATGAAATTCATTTTCTGTTCTAGAAATAATTTCGGTGTTCGTAAAATGTTTGATCAATTTCAACCGAAGTAAGATAAAATTGAGCTTACTTTGGGTGCACAGACATGACAATAGCACGCTTCTATTGGTTTATCTCTTCAGTGAACAATTTAGTAGTGGAGAAGTTAAAATATCTGATAAATGAATTAAATAATATACTTTTATTCACCACTCTATTAATACACAGATTTCTACATGTTTCGAAAGCGATGCTTTGTTCATCGGGAGTATATAGAATACTAAAAATTAATAATGGTAAGTATAGACAAATGGTAAAAATTAGAACACAATAATGTAAGAATAGGCAAATTATAAACATTAACAAAAATTGATTAAAGTAATTAATCAAAAATGTTAATAAAAAAATATTATAAAACATTATATAACAAATTTATATTAGAACAAAATATTATTATTAATTTTTAGTATTCTATATACTCCTGATGAAGAAAGCATCGTTTTCGAAACACGTAGATAGATATCTGTGTATATTAATAATGTGGTGAATACAAAGTATATTATTTAATTCATTTTTAATAATGATGCCACAAAGTGAAAACCAATAGTTTGAAGAAATTATAAAATACCTGAGTTTAAAATTTCATGGTGTTAATTTTGAAGCTGTTTAATCAGTTGTTTAATTTAATTTATTGAAATTAGCGATTTGTAAAGGATCTTGAGAAAGGAGAGGAATAGATGAAGGTTGGGATTACCACTATTCAGATCTAGTCAATAAACTATAGTAGTGTGTTATCCATGAAATTCAATAAAGATGACAAAGACTTGAGCAATAATGATATGTAGTTTTATTTCATAAGTAAATTCCTGTTGTGATACATTTTTCTTTTTTTTAAAAAAAAAAAGACAACCGTTCCCGGGTTACGAATAACCTGACAGTATTTGAAAATCTACTACCATCATAGTAAGTGGAAGATGTTGCTTGTGTCGTAGTGAAGGATTTAGCCAGCCGAGGAATTGAACTCACGATGGCTTGGTGGGACCCAGACGCGATGTCAACTCTGCCACTGAACTGTCGAATATGTACATATTATGTAAATATCGTCGCCATACTGCAAAAACTGTATAAATGACAAATTATACACATTTTGTTTTTCTTAAAGGTCAAACTGCACTAGAGCTGCACGCATTGATTTAAATGTTTTAAAGACCCAATCGTGTCTGATTAAGTCTAAAAGGGATCGAACTGACAATCTAGTCTCCTTTAATGAAAATAATCTTTCCAACAAGCTCTCCATTGATATTCTTGGTGTAACCTTAAGTTATCAGCTCAGGTATGGGGGCTCCATCGAAGCCAGAGTAAAGTTAGCCTCAGAGAAGCTGGGCATACTGTACGGGGCCCACAGATACTTTAATAGTACACAACTGATGACACATCGCAAGTGTGCCCCATTGTAGAATTTACCAGGCACCTCTGGTCGGGAGTCCCAAAATATCTGAAGAAAAACCCTTGACTCTGTGAAGAAACGGGCGGTCCGTTTGATAGATTTGCCTATCTTAACAAATGGATTGCAATCTTTGGAGCAAGATATCAGATGGGAATGATATCCTTGTTCTACCGGTATTTCAATGGAAGATGCTCTAGGGAGCTAGCGTCATTGATCTCTTCGGCACCGGTGCACAGTCGGGAAACACGCCAAACATTTGCTACATAAGAACGGGTCCCTTCTCCGACTCGTTCTTATATTCAATATCCCGACTGTGGAATGATTTGCCATTGAGATGACGATCAGATTGTAATATTTTCCTCATTTTTGTGACATTGTCATCAATTTTGGAAGTTGACGGTCGTCCGACGCGCACATGGTCTTCAATTGTTTCCCGGCCGTTTTGGAATTGTTTGTGCCACTCGTAAACTCTTGCCTGTGACATGGGTTCATCTCCGAAGGCTTCCCGAATCATGGCCAGGGTCTCGATACTGGTTTTTTTCAGCTGAACGCAAAATTTTATGGCTGCCTGCTGCTCCAGCAAATGCTGCATCTTGATTTCCGACGCAATGACAAAACACACTTTTGCGAGGATCACTGTGCTAGTTCTACCGTTGCTCGGAGAGGATTGAGCAGTGGCGCGTTTGGTAGCTGCGACTTCTCCCTACCATCCCCACCACTCGGCGCGTCCCTCTACCCCTTCTAGCGCAGTCAGGAATTTTTTTCTCAATACTTTTGCGACAGACCCTGTACATGCCGAGCGCCCGCAACCTAATATTTCCATAGTGTGCCGAGGATAAATTTGTGTGCGGCCCGGTTGAGTCTATTTTATTAATAACTTACTTGTTTTTTGCAAAATGGTGTTTTTGTAAAGTATGCAGTCTTGCCAAATAATGAGTATATATATTTATAAAAAAATTACATATCTATCATTAGTAGTTTCCCCAGAATAGCTACTTATATCCAGAGAAATGATTTTTTGACATTCCCGATCGGATATGACTAATTTTTGTTATGAATAATTGGTTTTCTTCAGTAATAAAGTTCATATATAAGAACGAATCAGAGTTATATAACTTAGTAACAGGCACAACTAATTTAATTGGTGAAGCACAAAAGAAATACTATTTAAGCCCATTTCAATTATGTAATTGTGAAAACAGTTTTTGTTTTTTTTAAATATTAACAAACAATATCTAAACATGAACTTCTTATTTTCGATTGCAAGCTGTAAGTAAAATATTTTCATTTGTTTCACAAACCATTAAATTCTTCTAAAAGTATTGCACATTCTAAAATCCAATCGAAGGTTAAAATTTAGTGCTCTGAAATTACCCGTCGAATATGTAAAATTTGTATCTGCTGAACACCGGTGTATCCGACCGGGAACGTCAATAAATCATTTCTCTGAATATAAGTAGCTATTCTGAGGAAAGCGCTGGTGCTTACCCCCCCCCCTACAATATGTCAAGATCTAGGTTCATTTCTTCCTTTCCTTAAAAAGACCCCCCACAGAGCACCCCAAAAGATGACATAGCCCCTGAGGGAAATTTTTCCCTCATGGCCATGTGGAGATACTTATTTATCAAACGAAACAATCAAACTTTTTTTAACCAGTTTTATTTTTCACGCCTATTGGTTAAGGAACAACCGTTCCGACGTCAAAAATATGTACTAAACAATATTACAAAATTATGATAGAACATACATCATAGGTGTCGCAGTGGGGGTGGGGGCGTGACTAGGGATTAGTAAAGAGTGGGGAAAGAGATAGAGATTGAGGGAGGGGTGAAAGGATACATATTTAAAATGGGGCTGTAAGACAGGTATTTTTGATTGTTAATAATAGACTCATTATTATTAAGAGATTTCTTATGTTTATTTTATTGATACGGCGATTATTGATTTATTTACATTTCTTTTATTGATACGGAGACGTTTGCATAGCTTCCGTGAGCACTCACTCATTGTACTATCTCCCATTTTACCTTATTCCTTCGACAGTAACCCGGTCCTTTTGATAAAGTTCACCTGGGTCATTATCGGATATTTGGCTATGTCTCTTGGTTCCAGCAATATGTCTTCCCAGGCCTACTTGTTCCCATCAAGAGGAACATTAGCACCGTAGATGAATTGGAGTATCTTCATCCTCTTCAAATTTCTTGCATCTATTGGTGTTTTCCACTTCCAACAGCTGCATGTGTCCCAGTTCCTTCGGTGAGTTTCTGTTCATATTGAGTATTTTTACTGTTTACCAGAAGAAATAAACAGACTAAAAACTCACATAGCTGAGTGTCTAGGAACAATTATTCGCTGGATGATCTAAAATAGATTGAAGCTGAATCCGTCAATGACTGAGTTTCTCTGGACCACGACAAGCAGACGCCAGCATATCATTGATAACTCCCCAATAGATATCTCAGGAAGTGACATTACTCTGAAGACATGTGTCAAATTACACGGTGTCAATCTGGATGCAGACTTTTCCCTTAAAAGTCAAGTAAACAGAACGGTAAGCACAGGGTTCTTTCAATTGAGGCAAATCAAAGCAGTACGGAGAAACTTGCCAAAAAAGGCGACTAAACTGCTTGTCAATTCGTACGTTGTGTTACGTCTAGATTACTGCAACGGAATATATGCAAGTCTCCCCAAACAAATTATCAAATTGCAATCAGTTTTCAATGCTGTAGCAAGACTTATCACCGGCGTATCTAAATATTCTCACATTTCAGAGCATCTCAAAAATCTTCACTGGCTCAAATGTCCTGAAAGAATCTAGTTCAAGCTCTGCTGGTTGGTATTTACGTCACTTAACGGAATGGCTCCGGCTTACTTATCAGAACTGTGTATTCCTGAAAATACTAATTCACGGCAGTCCACCCTTAGGTCAGCAGCGTCATCAGCTTTGGGGAGGTTGAAGAAACCAAAGCCCACACCCAATACTAAGTTCGGTGATCGTGCTTTCGGAGTATCAGAACCTAAAGCCTGGAATGAACTGCCGCATGACTTAAGAATTATCAATTATAAATTGCATAGCTAGGCTAGCCGGTTAGTGCTCACCTAAAGTCACTTACAGAAAAAGGTTAAAAAATTCACGCATCGGTGCGCAAATGCGTCCACAGCCCGCAACACTGTAAATAACTAAGTGTAAAAAATAAATAAAATAATAATCTTTATATATAAAAATAACATTTGTCTGTCTGTCCTCGATTTTCTCAAAAATTACTTTACCAGTTTCACTGAAAATAGAACAGTTTGTTCTTATTAGTTCCGGAAAGGTTAAGAGAGCAGTTTGAATAAAATTCAATATGTAAAACTGTTGCTATAAAATTTTTAAATTAGTATGAAAAATATTCAACCCACCATATTGTATTGAGGTTAGCCCATAGATATACAACTCTGGTTAGCCACTTATTACATATTCAAAAGAAGAAGGTTTGTTTGGGTAGAATATTTTCAAAATGGAAAACAAAGTAGGTGCCTAATTATTTAGATATATTTTGAAAAAATAAATGTTTGGAACGAAATAAAATTTTCAAATGAATGTTTCTTTGTTTAGAGATAGTAATAGTCGTAACAGGGCATTAATTTCGCTGTCAAATCAATTATGGCATCCAAACGTCCAAGAATTCAAAACTTCATAACTTTATACAAAAAAAAAAAAAATCCCGAGCATGGCCGTACGACAACATCTTGAATGCATATGAATTATTTCTGTTTCAATTATCATTTTTTTTTATTGATAAAATGATTATGGTATAAAAAAATTGCCTATCTGCGATCATAAAGTTGGAAGGTCTTAGGTAAATTGGCAAAATCAGATTTCTTCAAAGTCAGTGTAAATCATACTTCTAGAGATTATTTATTCAGTGGTTAATAGCCATCGATAAAATTTCTGGATGCTACGATCAAAATATTTGTGTTTTCGCTCTGTTTTACAAAATACAAAGGGTGTTGCGACACATTTTCCTTTTGTCTTTAATGTTTTGAATCAGCCACCCAAAAGTACAAGCTTTTTTACATGTTTTAAAAAATATCAGAATAGTAAAAAAGACAGCAAATTGAGTTTGTTCTCAAAAATGAAAATTTTTTCTTCTATTTCTTTATATATAATATATTGGTATTGTACTAGATGTCTTGACTGTTTGCACAAAGCTGAAAATTTAGTCTGCTGACTTCAAATACACTCTCAATGTCTTCTGGGGATGGTGTATGGGGGTGCCAATGTTCTGGTCTCTTGTACCCAGTGATAGAAGTGGGAGCATTGGATGAGGTTCTCTGTCTGATTCAACTCCTGACTAGGTAGGTTCCAGGATCCCTCAGGCAGAGTACGGAGGGTTGGCGAGGTGGAAGATGCCGAAGGTATCAGGTATCAGGTATCAGGGAAGGTGAAGGCAAGAGAATAAAAACATTTGTTCGACTCTTGGTAGTAGCGATGGGTCATGACTCATTTGGTTAAGAGTGGGAGTAACAATACTAGTTCAATCTTTTAGTACGACTCAATTGAACGATGGCTCATTCAAGAGCCGTCACATATTAAGAGCCGACTCCTAGTTCATGAGCTCATACCCCGGATCATATGTCTCCCAGCTCCCAGCGTATAGGTGTAGGTACAAAATGTGCAGATGCCAGACTGTCAGGCGCTGTTCAGGCACTGTATAATGCCTACACATGTATAAATGGGTTAATTATTCTTATCTCTACACACGAATGTGTAATACCTTGAAAAAATGCTTTTAATGAGTCATGGTGCCAAATTTCAATTGCAAGGCCCACTGTCGTGGGCAAAATTTAGTCTTGTAGAAGTTAGAGACGTATGCAATTATTTTATGTAAACAAATTAGAAAAAAAGACCTTATTTAAAGATGTGTCATCATAGAAATGCATAAGAACATCTGAGGTATGTTTTTCTTTTTAGATAAATAAACAATTTTTCTTAAGTGGTTCCAAGGTTTGTCAAATAGAGTCATAGTTTAATTTAGCCACAGTACAGTTTGCCAGGGTCGTACGCTCATGACTCATCAAAATGAGCCGGTACAAATGAACCACTCGTTCATGAACGACTCATCGCTACTTGGTAGACAACCAACTCTCTGTACTCTGAACCAGTTGCTTATCTATTTATTTAGACAATTTTTACATTAGTTACATGTTTAGGGGGAATTATTCTTAATAGGGGCAATCATCTTGTCAGGAATACTTGGGAGCCTGAAAAACATTCCTTTAACACAATTAAAACTAATTGGAAATCCAACACATCCAGTGATAAGGACTTTATCAAAGTTGTGTTATCTTAGGAATGTGTAGGAACCTATAAAATGCGCTAAAAAACGATCACACAAATGCCTTGATTAAATTAATACGAATCTCACACCTTACAGATTAATTCAAATGCTTCAAATAATTTTTTTCACTTTACAAATATTGCAATTTTCGACATTTTTAAAGAAATTCTATTAATATACATAAACATTATACAGCAAGAATTAATAATGGCCAATAAAACAAACTAAAAAAATAAAAGTAGGTACATTTAGCAGCAACAAAGCTTGCCATTTAAAAGTAACTTCGTTGACATTAAATATGTCAATATCTAAATCGATTCTGTTCAACAACAGGATTGCCCTCCCCACTGGCATGATCATTGGCAAGTTGGTTCTGCAGGTTGGGAGATAAAACAGTCTATGCTGTCGGTGACGGAGAACATAGAAATGAATGCTCTCATGATACCCCTGAGTTTTCAAACCATCCACGAATCAGTCTGACGAGATTTGTAAAAATATTCACATCCCTTCTGACTCATTAACGGTTCATTCCGAGTATACTTAAGATAAAGGCCGCAGGATAGAGCCATAGGTAGTAGTGATAAGGCCTCTTATCAAAAATGAGTAATTGTTTGATCTCTGTGGCATCAACACCTCAAGAAATGCGAAATTTATACACATCTGTTACAGGAATGATAAAAACGATATCATTCTGTAGTTTGATTTTAGATAGTGAATTTTTGTATAGCTTGTATATTGCCGATTGGTAAAAAAAACAGCATTTTGTACTTTGACAGTAAATTAAGATTTGTGGGCCACAAAGGAGAAGTATAAAAATACCCGGGCAACGGAAATTAAAGTTTGGGAAACAATTCTACCTCTTCGCATGGTGGAGTAGAGTTATTAGAGGTCATAGTGACATGCTGTGGTTATTCAGCCAGTCGACGGCATTCGGAGTCACTTGGTTCAGCGCAGATGTGCCATGAAGGGGACATTCTTCTACGATGTGTTCTGTTGTTTGAATATGTCCACATTCACAAAGTTCGGCATCCTTTAGGCCCCATACATGCATCATATACGTACGACTGTGACTGTACCGGATGCGGTTTAATAAGGTCTACGTCTTCTGAGAGAGAGAGAACCCTAGCAGTTTAATATTAGGTTCTACAACAAGGTGGTTGTTGTTCAAGTCCGAGGTCTGCCACTGGGTTCTCCACGACCCTTCAGGGGAGTATCGTGATAGAAGCAGTCTTTCACCTTCAGACCAAAAAGGATTCTCAGACGCCAAACGGCTGGCTGGGAGATTTGCAAGGTCATCTTGAAGTGGAAACACTTCAAGGATTCTTTACAAAAACTCTCTTATTAATTAGATACGATTCAACACTTTATACAAAAAATATTGCTACTGTATTTAAAAGTTTTAATTTACTATTTGTACATATTATTGCGGGAACAATTTTCATTTACTATGTATTGGCATAATTTTATGAAATAACAAAATAAACTTCTTAAACTAATTTTGTGGAATTTTTCTTTATTTTTTCTAGACTAAAATATTACAGATACCTCATCAGCGTCAAACTAAACTGCACGCGGAAACAAATTTAACATTTTTATTATCAGTTACACGGTTGGCGCTAACAAAAAGTTGTCCAAAGAAGCGAAGCTAACACTCCATAATGAAGTGCTAATACCAACCCTGATGTATGACAGTGAGGTAAACTGAATGCTGTAGAAATGAGATCTCTGAGGAGTATGTGTGAGAAAAGCAATGTATGATCGTGTAAAAAATGCTGAGATTTGTAAAGAATGCAAGGCTGATGTAAGCGTAATGAGTAAGATTAAGAAAGGGATGCTTAGATGGTTTGGGCATGTAGAGTGAATGAACAAAAGAAAAGAGTGTAAGGAGAATATATGACACGAATGTGAATGAAGGAAGAAGCCGGGGATGCCCGAGGAAGACATGCCACTATCAAGTGAATCAAATACTTGAGTCGGGCCATGTCAGAAGCCAGAATAATAGAAGAGAATGTATTTATTTATTTACTTTTTTTGGGAAAATTAACAGCAAATCCATAATTTTCATATATATAACAATATAAACAATAAATTATGCCAATTATAAATTTTCCTCTGCTGATGATAAATACTATGAGTAAAGTGTGACAATGTACAGTTTTTCATCAATTAGCTTAAACAATGTCAGTCGGGGGAGGGGAGGGTGGATGGGAACATAGGAATGGGATAAAGGTAAAAAGATGGTTTAAATTAACTAGTTTGAGAGTGGTCGCATTATGGATTTTAATTTAATATCAAGTGTAGTTGAGTTAAAAATGTCAATATGGTAATAATTTAAGTTAAACGAGTGTGTAGATCTGTAGATAAACGAGTTTTGTTTGGAATTGGTTTTACAATGAGGGATATAAAAAGTATGAGACGATATACGAATGTGACGAAGCAAGAAGTGAATTCCAAGATCAATTTGTTTGGCGGTCCGCTCTCTCTGCCTACCCCTGCTGCAAAAAGGTGTGATGGTTAGTTAGTTTGGTAGTTAGTGATCAGTTTTACAATTTCAAACAAACATTATAACTTTCAGCATAAATACAAACATGACGGCTTCCATTGTCGAGGGGTTGTATCCTCGAGTATGAATCAGGATTCAAAGGGTTCCGAATCCTAGTGTGCACAATATGTAATTTAAAAAAAGAAATCACATTTATTTCATGACAAATAATATATAGCATACTTGCGGCACATTCCAGAGTGGTAGATACTCTCAGTATTGCCCTGCTTATTGACCACCATTCAGAATAAAAACATTGCTTGAAATGGTTTTCAAAAAGATCAGATCTGAACAACCAGGCACTTCCTCACCTTACTCTCTCCCATCTCCTTCCCTCGTCGTACCTTTCAGCCTCACAATATATCCAATTAGGGATGCCATGGTCTCACTGGCTCCGGTTAGCAGGGAACAGATGGGACTCTTCTTCAATATTCACATAAAAAAAATGAAGAACAAAAAATGATACTATATGAGTCTAGTCAAAGAAAAAAAAAATACAAGGCCCACATATGTTTGAAGTAATAAAGATATTGGCGAAATATTCGATGTTTTCAAAAGTACTTTACAGAAGAAGACATGGCACGATCTGTGGTGGTTCGTTTGTTTGGCAGTTGTTAGAAAATGAATTTTCCGGCAGTACTTACGCCATGCAGTGTTTTTTGATATAGTCACATGAACATTTCTTTGTTGGTAGTTGTTATAATTTTTAACTTCTTTTGTTGGCCGTTGCTATTCTGTCAATTTTGTGCTGTGAAGTTTGCGATAGTCGTGCGACGAAGTTTGTGACGTACGGTTTATTCGGTGTTTTTGTAAGACTAAAAACGTTTTAAATACGATTTATTTGTGAAAGTGACATCTTTTTGATACACAGAACTCTTTTCCCTTGCAATTACGTCGTTTGTTCAACAATTCAAGGTAGAATTCAAAGGTTTTGAATTATAATCTGTTAGAACAATATCCATGATGTAGAGAATTTGACAGTTTTATTTCAATGTTTTATAAATAATAACATGGTTGTTTTTTTCAATTTGTAATATTTTATCAAAGTTGAATGTTTTGAGAACGATTGTGGTTAATTTAAAGCGGTAATTGTGCAATTTGAATCGGTTTATTTCGTAATTCGCTCCACCGGATATTTGACAGACATCATTTTGTTACTCCGTGGGTTTTCGAGTGGGATTTTAGTCGTAAATTAAACGTTTGGTAAACGGCCTTGCTTTAAATTTAGATTTGGGCTCTTTAGTAAGGTAGTTAATGATGATATGGTCTTCACTTGGCCCTTGAAATTAATTGAATTGAGGGTTTACTTTGATCGAGTTGTGTCAAAGAAACCAAACAAAACATGACCACACTTTGTTATGATTTTCAACACGCTTTGTTGATGTTTTATACAGTATAGTTTCATCTTTAGTTTTAGTATATTATTTATAAGCTAGTTGCTACCCGTGAAAAATCACGTGATATACCTTGACCGCCCAGATAAAATTTAAAAAAATAAATTAAAATTAACATTAACATTTCAAATATTGAATAAAAATAATCGCCTTGTAAATATACTATAGGTCCTTACTTTATCGCTTGTCTATTAAAAGATTCTTTTTATAGTTGATTTATTTATGTGTATGTGTATGATTAATTATTTCAGGTGAATGGTGTGATGAACAACCCAATAGGAAGACCAAAATTTTTGAGGCCAGGTAATTATTGTTTTTATTATAAAATTACCTTAACCCCCTTGTTTTGAAAATGTTTTTTTTTTTGTCAAACAATGAAAATATGGAACAAGCTGTCAATTTCAAATGTGGAAAAATATGCTTTATGACTGTCAAATAAGCATTTCAAAGCTTCGTTGCTCACAATGGATCTGATGTTGCAAAATGGAAATAGAATTTAAAAAATATATTTACTTTTTTTATTTTTTATTACTTATTGAAGTTTGTAAATTTCATTGTAATATTTAATCATTGAAGAAGATAATATTAACACATCCCAAATGAAACACGAATCCAGAATAACAACAGAAAATAAAAATTCCAATTGCGGTGTTCGGGAAGAACTTCACCATCATAAGGATAGCAGCCAATAATAAGGGATTTTAAAAGTGAAGGATAATATTAACAAGTCTTGAACTTGAAGTATGATATCTGCGTAGAAGGCATAAATTGAACTGGTCTCATTAGCTAAGTTAGTTAAGCGGTTGCCTCGGATAGACAGAGGTCCTGGGTCCCAGATGCGACTGAAATCTTTTTATTTTCTGTTGTTTTTTCGGATTCATGTAATTCAACACTCGGCACATACTAACACCACACTCAATTACAATCACGACGTACACCAACACAAGAAACCACAACAAACTACATACACCAAAAATACACTCAACAAAATATGGACTAAAATCTTTAGAATATATAGGTTAAACACAATATAATAAATTACCCGACGATATTAAAAATGCAAGCCAATGGGAAAGGTCTCAAAGTAAGATGCTTAAACTCTATTATTTGAAAGAATACCTTAAGGATTAATGGTGTGATGTGTCTCTGTAATAAGTATAACTATATAGTATACCAGCGATGTGTTTCTTTATAATAAGTGTCTCTGTACACTTATATTATAATGTACCAGTGATATGTCTTTATTGCAAATGCAAATTTTGTATTGTGAACGTTGTTAATGTGCTGTGGATGTTAATTATGTATTTTAAATATTAAGTATGTTTGTTTCTAAAAACTGTACTGTAGGTTCTGCATGTGATCCCTCAATGAGTTTCTTAACTCTTGGGAATACAATGGGGAATATACTTTTTTGGTAAAAATTTTTTTTTAAAAAACTTCCATTAAAAATATGAGAACATAAAACTTACTTGCATTATAATAAAAGCACATTATAAACAGCGCGCTGTTAAAATACCGCATTTAAAATCCACGCGAACGAATACTACAGTCGAAGAGCAACGCGATATTCGCATAGGTGCTGCACTGAATGGATTCAGCACATATGGGCTCACAATACTAAGCAATATAAGCATGCAAAAAAACCGAAACAACACAATCCCCCTGACGTTGAAGTGAAATAACCTATACTGAACCATGTTGAAGTATGTGCCCAGCTCTAACGAAGGAATGTTTAAAGATACGTGACCTCGGAAGCTTGTCGAGTGTCACCGAGATGGCCCCCTATCGGTCACAGCCGGCCGGCTGAACTTTGCACAATAAGGATGCAAGTTAAATGTTATTATTTTACTTTCTATAGTTAGTAGTAAATATTTCTATTATTTTATTTTCTTGTTCCTGCATTTCTCTAACCGTTTGCTTTTAATGGCACTTGTAAATCAGCTGGTAAAACGTACTGATTATTTTATTTTATTTATTTTTGGGAAAATTAACAGTAATTCCACAATTTACATATATGTAATAATAAAAATATTAAATCATGCCAATTATAAATTTTCCACTGCTGATGATAAATAGTATGAAAATATACAGTTTTAATTCAGTTGGCTTAAATGTGTTAATCGGGGGAGGGGAGGGTGGAAGGGAACATATGAGTGGGATAAAGGTACGAAGGACAAGAGTAGATGGAAAGGTGGTTTAAGGTATCTAGTTTGAGAGGGGTCGGTCGTGTAATGGATTTTAATTTAATATCACGTATAGATGAGTTAAAAATGTCAATGTGGTAATAATTTAAGTTGAATGAATATGTAGATCTGTAGATAAAAGAGTTTTGTTTGGAATTGGTTTTACAATGAGGGATATAAAAAGTAAGTGACTGTCTGCTGTTGCGATTTGGGATATGAAATAATAGACGTTCGAGAAGATCAGGGCTATCAACTCAGTTGTGTGATTTTAAATAACATTACTGAATCCGTCACATTTCTTCGGCATAATGTCTGTAAATTAAAAAACTGTGGGGAGTCTTCATTGCTAACATGAGACCTAAATTATAATGCATACCTTTGTTTACGTATTCAAAATTCAATAATATTTAATATTTTCCTAAGTTTAGAAAGTTTCGACAAACATAGTATTGTCTCAAGTTCCTAGTTATTATAGTACCCCTCCCACCAACTTTATTTGAATGATGTGACTGCCGCTGTATTTGACGATTCTCCGTAACACAAGTATATTTTGGTGATATTTATATATAATATTATCTTGAATTTCTGATTGCACCCCCAGTTAATAAGACCACGAACCACCACTGCTTATAATCCAAGTGTTGACGGCATCTAGTTGTTACTCTCAACGGGTAGTTATTTTAATCACAACATTATTCTGTCCCCAGATGACAAGGAAGACCTCGTATTACCCATCACAGATGACCTGTTCTGCGGTCCCGACCGCACCTTCAACCCGGCCGTGCTGCTGTATAACCGCCACGGTGGGTTGGACTTGCAGACGCAGCGAGCGCGGCTTCCCATCGCCCGTCGCCGGGACCAGCTGCTGTTCCTGCTGCAGGGTCACCAGGCTGTGGTGGTGATCGGGGAGACGGGGAGCGGGAAGAGCACGCAGATACCGCAGGTAGGATAATTATTTATTTATCTAATAAGATGGTTCTCATATTATTATAAAAAAGTACAGAAAGATAGAAATAGTACAACGTATACATAAACAAGAAGTATAAGTAAGTTCTGTGATACATTACACAACAAAGCAGAAATATAATTGGGTCACGGGGACAGCTTAATGTCTATTTTGTGAAATGCTTCAAAAGATAGTCTATAAACTGTCTGTAAGTGACGTTAAAAGAGTCAACAGTCAACGCAGTATCACAGATGAACCACTATGTTGACTGGCGCGTTCTGATAAGCAGAAGTTCTCCCTTTTGGAGCATAAAATAGTGCATGAGATCTCCGATGAGTATATTTATAATAAAATGGTCAATTTTTCTATCTCTTCAAGGGCGTTTTACATTTTCTTGTTAGAGTTTGTAGCCCCTTTTAAATAGATGTTTTTAGATTTTTCTTAAACGTTTCGAAAATGCTTTCTGACCTCAAACCAAATAGAGAAGGTCATTCCGAGAATGTCGACCCAGTACATTGAAAGCTCTCTCTCCAAATTTAGCAGCAAGGGTTCAAACAGTCTGTTCGACGCATCAGACTTGGTTGACCTGAGTAAGATTGTCCCTCACGCAGAGATCAGTCAATTATGATGGTTGCAGTACGTTCAGTACCTCATATACCATAATACAAATTTTAAATTGAATTCTTTCTGTGACTCTGCCAGTGTAGGCAATCACGCAGAAGAGGAGTGATGTGACAGTATTTGGTGGCACCGCTATTAGACGAGCTGCTGTGTTGAATACAATCAATACAATCTGCTCAAATGTACATACATGTGTGTTAGGGTAGTACTAGTTAACCTCCTTCAACATAGTTGGTGAACATTATGTCTCATCATCATGATCTTCTTCCCCTTGTCCTATTTTCCTGTCTTTTTCTGTAAATCTTCATTATAAAATAATTTGCAAAATTACTGCCTCAACACTGGCTAGCCTAGTGAGGCGGGTTATATGAAACTTCAACTATAACTGTTATTATATTATTTTCTATTTTACTTTATAAACCACTGTACACTTACATTATACACGTCTTTTAGTTATAGTTCAATTAAATTACAATAAAGATATTATTATTATACAAACACTTTTTGAAATGTAATCAATAAAGGTTGCTATAAAGTCAAATAGTATTTCAATCACTATTCCCATTTACACTGCTTCTTGTCACAAAGATGGCGGTACACAGTGACACAATCTTCTGCTCTTTCTATCCCCAGTTCATTATGCAATTTTAACCAAACGATTACAAATGTTGAGAACAATCTTTCAATTGATGCGGAACTGGCTTTTTGCAATTTAAAATCGCACACTCACTAATAGTTTATTTTAAAAAAGCCTGTAAAAAACTTACTTGAAATACCCCCTTGGGCTGAAGGGGAAGACAACAAACTTCTATAAATAAAATTTGATATTATTGTAAAATGAATGTACAAGGTCGACACTGCAATTGCAGTGCTTCGTACCGTGCGAGGGCCTGATTCTTCAACACTACAAGTGCAGTGGTTCGGCCCCTAGGGTTAATAATTATCTTATTGTATAATCATTTTATCCCGAGGAACAATGAATATATCTATATATTATAATTATCTAAATATTATAGTTATCCATATATTATAGTTATCTAAATATTATAGTTATTTAAATATTATAGTTATCTATATATTGTAGTTATCTATTTATTTTAGTTATCTATATATTATAGTTATCTATATATATTATAGTTATATATGTATTATATTGGGAGTATGCATTAATTCGTGTGGTTTTTTTCGAAAATTAATGCTTTATTGTGAAAAAATGGTTATTCATTCAATGTTCAAAGTATTGTCCATGGGAAGCTACGACATTTGTCCATCTTTCTGGCAGTTTGTGGATTCCATCCCTAAAGAACTTCTCCGGCTTGGCGGCCAAGAACGAATCGAGCCAATTTTTATAACCTGTTCCGAAGTGAAGTGTATTCCGGTGAGAGCATTCTGCATTGATCTGAACAAGTAGTAATCAGAAGGGGCCATGTCTGGGCTATAAGGCGGGTGAGGTAGAACTTCCCACCCACTGTTTTCCAAATAGTTTTTAACCGGTCTTGCAACATGTGGCCGAGCGTTGTCATGATGAAGAATCGTGTCTATTCGCATATTCTGGTCGTTTTTCCGCGATCGCTCTCTTCAAACGAATCAATTGTGTTCGGTAGAGGTCCCCTTTGATCGTCTGACCCAATTTCAACAGTTCATAATACAAGTCACCCTTGTGATCCCACCAAATACAGAGCATTACCTTGGCGCCATGGATATTCGGCTTTGCCGTGGATGTTGATGGTTGGCTGGGCTTCACATACGATTTCTTGCGCTTGGGGTTATCGTAATGAATCCATTTTTCATCACCAGTGACAATCCGATGCAAAAATGATTTCTTTTTGTGGCGTTCAAGCAACATTTCCGACATGCAGAATCGGCGTTCGACGTCTTTTGGCTTCAATTCATACGGAACCCAATTTCCAAGCTTTTGGATGAATCCCAATGCTTTTAAACGTCTGGAAATTGTTGCTTGATCAATTCCCAATGATTTTGCAAGTTCTTCTTCAATGCCTCCAATTCTTCATCTTCAAACTTTTTTGGCTGTCCGGGTCGTTCTTCATTTTCTAAGTCGAAATTGCCACTTTTAAACCGTGCAAACTACTTCTGGCACGTTCGATCAGCTAGAGCATGGTCACCATAAACTTTCACTAAAATACGATGACTTTCAGTAGCACTTTTCTTCATGTTAAAGTAATGAAGAAGAACTCCCCGCAAAAACTCCACTTTATCTGGCACAAAGTTCGACATTTTCAAATGAATATAAAAAATTGTTGTTTACGCTTCAACCAAATGACATATACTGAAAAAGATGCAATGACAGTAGCTTTCAAATGAATATAGCCACGGATGAACACGACTCGAAATAGTACTAGTAACGCCCTCTCTTAGAAAACCGCACGAATTAATGCATACTCCCAATAGTTATATATGTACTATAGTTATATATGTACTATAGTTATATATGTACTATAGTTATATATGTACTATAGTTATATATGTATTATAGTTATCTATATATTATAGTTATCTATATATTATAGTTATCTATATATTATAGTTATCTATATATTATAGTTATCTATATATTATAGTTATCTGTATATTATAGTTATCTATATATTATAGTATCTATATATTATAGTATCTATATATTATAGTTATATTATTTTTTTCTTCAAAAATCACCATGCAAATGGCTCATCCACCCTTCATAAAAAAATAAACAATTTGTATTCTTATAATTAATAAGAAAAAACGTATGTAATTAAAAAATATTAATACTAATCTATTAATCAACTCAATTTTGTTGATTGATCGGTGTTGTATGTTATACCTGATAGATATTTTATAACTACATAATAGCTTTTAACTGATGACTCATGATTCACGACAAATAACTCATTTTTAACAACTTACGACTAATTGCATATATAATAAACTAGCTGAAGTACCCGGCGTTGCCTGGGGTTATAAATGGTTCCGAGGAAAGTTTTGAGGTTGTGATGTGTTACTCCTACCCTTAATAATAATAATAATTGGATGATTTGTATAGCGCCATTTTTCTGAAAAATCACCTCAACCCTACTCGGTAGATTCCCACTTATTTTGAACGCCAAGTGTGGGAAATTTCATCAAGAAGTACCAAAATTCTGCTTTAAGGGGTGGGTTTACGAAATCTCATGTAGACTGCGACCTTCCTCGAAGGTCAAGTGTGCGAAATTTTATGAAGCTCGGTATAAAACTGTAGATTTGTATACAAAACAAACAAACACCGCCCGCTCGGGATATTCTTCTTTATATAATAGATTAGCAAATACCTTTGATTACACAAAAACACTTAAATATTGATTAATGTTTTTTTTTTCCAATCATTATTAACTAAGTAATGACATAATTCCTTCAAATAATTTATTGAAAGCTTTTGTATGTAGTAATAATTTTTAGATGTTTTTTATTTTTTAACGAGTTTCCTTAATTACCTATGACAACCTTGTAGTTTATACAATTATGCATCTATTTATTTATTCCTATATTTAAAAACAAATCAAAAACATTAGCCACTCATCTCACTAGGACAATCCTGTGTTGAGATGAGCGGCTTTATAATTAGTGAAACGATGAATAATAACGAGTATGTAAAATTGTGTAAATAGTAATAATTAAATATTAATGGGTAGGTAAAAATAAGTAAATAGTAATAAGTGAGTAGAGTAATAAGTAAGTAATAATAAGTAAATAGTAATAAGTCAGTAATAATAAGTAAATAATAATGATATTATCGAGCATACATAAGTTTCAACACTGATTACAACGTAAGGGATAACATGGATTAAGTTTTTTTTTCTTTGGGAATGCTGTGAGCAGTGTGTTTTTAAAGAGAGAAAGGAGTGAACCTGGGTCTTGAAGAAACCCCCTATTTTAGGAGGCAAGAAATACAAATGTCGACAAATCACGGAAAGGTTGATAGGGATATTGAAAGAAGGGTAAATGCAGGAAACTCCATTAATGGAGGACTGAACGCGGTTGACTCTAACAAAAAATGTCCAATGAACCAAAGCTAGCAGTCCGCAATGGCGTGGTGATACCAACCCTGATGTATGGCAGTGAGGCATGGAACTGGCAGTGGAAGGACGAAAGTTGACTGAATGCTGTAGAAATTATGTGAATGCGAATGGTAGAAGAAGTCGGAGACGCCTGAGGAAATAACACATAAATACATCTTCTCCCCCTTGTCCTACTCGGGTCGGGAACCCATCACATCGACAAGGCCCCTCCAGGCGTCCCTGCCTCTAGGCGTCCTTAATAACACGAATTAATCAAATAAAATTTACACCTATTGGTAATCTCTTGCCAGGGCAATACTAAGAGTATCTTCCACGATAGAATGAGGTATAAAAATACAAAAAAGGGTCAATAACCTGTAATGTAATATATCTGAAAATAGATAAGTACATATATTATAATTTTGATTTCATCGGGTTACGAACCCTTGATCTGTAGGTCTCTATGGACACCCGTATTATTACTTTGTTATTGTGGTGTTGGATATCACACAATAACCACTAAATCAGGTTTTTATTATCAATTCCTGTCATTACAGAATCAGAATACTAATGAAGTCACCACTATTGGGGTCTTTAACCAGTGCCTACCAAAGATTCTCAACATTTTATTTTAAATTAATTAATCTTTTTTTGTAGGATTAATAATAATAATAATTATTATTGTTAGTAGTCATTCACATGACACTATAAAGGGTATTATAAATACCATTTTAAAAGTCCCCATAAGAATGCCAAAAAAAGAAAATTTCAAATCTTTTGCAGTACCTAACATCTAAAATATCTATGCTAAGAATGTTTGATTAAAACATTTCAAAAGTTCAATAAAACAGAAAAACTTAATTTTCACCACACGAGAGCGAAGCAAAATGACATTACGAATAATCCTAAATTTAAAACTGCGTTTGGAGAAGGGAATTATAAATATCTCCCCACTGAGCTATATAATTCACTTTCACCTTTCACCTGCAATAAAAAAAAGAAAAGGCAAATGATTTAAAATCAAATTAAAACCTGGCTCAAAGAAATCAAAGAGGAGTTTAAAAAAAAAAACTTCGTAGGAGCTTAAAAGAATCAGTTTTTAAATAAAACCCTCACAGGAACCCCTAGTGAGGAGGACTAAGAAAAACACTACAATTTATCTTATTAGCTTTGTAAAAATTTATTAACTAAATGAAAAAATATGTATTGAAACTAAATATTAAAAAAAATTGGATGACTTGTATAGCGCCATTTTTTGTGAAAAATCATCTCAAGGGCGCTGTACAAATATTACTCGCTATGATTTATCTTATTATGTACAAACAGACACAGAAACATGCTTACCTGGACCTGCTAGATCACTCCAGATTAACGCATTAAATTATAAAGTATTCGCTTGAGAAGATATGATTTTACAGCACAGGACACAATATTAGAAAACACTGCACATTGCATGATATTGCAGTTACTATTTAAATCCCATTTGTCATTCATATTATATTTATTAGAAGGTTATTGGCAAAAGAAGACTAGGTATTTATTTGAAACATTATTTTATTTGAGATTTTCGATAATAATGATTATTTTTATTTATAATTGTTTACAATGTGAAAAATTGGACTGTGAAAAGTTTCTGATTTTTCTGTTAATGACTTTAGGTAGTTACCAATGGCTAGCTTGGCTATAACCTTAGAGCAATATATATTGTTTCTCTAAGGCTATAACTTACTAGTTGCTCGGGGTTTTGAATGGTTTGGAGTAAAGTTTTAAGGTTGTGAATTCTAGTAAACTGGGTGTAATTTTAAGGTGAAAATAATATAAATGTTAAGAATTAATTTTGTTATAATTACCCCTACAGCTACCCCTACCCCAACTCCTGTCACCACATCATTAATTGAATATCCTTATCAGCATTTTCATCTCTCGTAAACATACTTCCCAAAATACACAAACTCCTCCACTTGCTCCAAGTATTCATAAATTGTCCATAAAAGCGTTTTTTTTTTTAAATAAAATTTTACTTTTAACATCGACCTCTTGGAATAACAAGGTTCCATCTGACACAGCATTGTGATGCGATAATGTGCTCTAGAGAGAGCAACTTTAACCGTTTTAGTGCTATGCTAATTTGGCAAGTATGTGTATAAATTGCTACAGATATTCGGTTTTATTAAATAAAAAAAGTATGGTATTCAATAAAATTGCATTAAATTGGACAAATGTATCAATCAATTTTAATGATTTTTTTAAAACATTATTCAAGTAAATAATGAAATTTTACGAATATTATAGTTCTAATTAAAAAAACTACACATTTACAACTACAAAAAATATTAAAAAATATAAGATTATTTCACTTCACAATTGTGTTTTCCCGTGGTTCATGCAGTCCCTTTTTACAGCGAGCTCATATGATATTGGATTGCCTTATCTCATTTGCTTTGCTGCACACATTAATTTATAGGAACAAAGGTCTCGTCGTCCGTAGTGCCGCTGTCATTTGATACATTACGATCATCCACAATAGAAATAACTTCCGACATGGTGAAAAATATCGATTAACTTTATCGTGTATTTATTTTAACAGGATAAACAATAAATACAGTTATCAAGACACGCGCCAACCGCAATATACCATGCTCAAATTGAACACGTGCTCTCCCGAAGACGATAAAAAGCACAATAAAAATTGCAGCGCAACCTACGTATAAAGCTTACAGCGCCATGGCCCTGGGCCGCACTCTAACGGTTAAGGCTCATTATCGCATAACATTGCCGTGTCAGATGGAACCTTGTTATTCCAAGGGGTCGACGTATTGTTTGGAACTTGGATCGTAGAACAAGACAAAGTACACCGGGTGTTCGAACTCGTAGCAGTGAGTTCGTAATTCGAACATTTTGTAGTCGAATGTTCCATTTTTGTTCCCAATACGTTACGTTTTTTTTAAACATACATTTTACCCTTTGCTCCCTCCGGTGGACCCCTAACTTCAACTTGAAGTATATCACATTGTTACTGTTAAACAACTACTGTATTTAATTCGACACCGAAACCCATTCCAGCGCTGACATAATGCATAATAATGAAATAAACACACATATATACTCGAAATTTATAAATTAGGTACGTATCTTCGATTGAATCTCACATTTCCTAATACTTTTATACAATAAGTCGGTCGCTAGGGCTCCACTGCTTTCCCTCCCCCACTCCCTTCCCTTCCTCACAACCTTAAGCGTCACAACATACCCCGATCAGGGATGCCATAGTCCCACTGGCTCCGGACAGTCGGGAGCAGTTGGGACTCTTGTGCGGTATTCACATAAAATACAATATATTGAAGGTCACAGCTGTTTCAAAATTGACTAAAAATAGAATAAAATATGTCGCTTTAATTTGTGTTATTTCCGATGCGTAGTAAGGGTCGCTATAATTAATCGGGTCAAGGTCAACGCCGCTGGCTCTAAGGTCAACAATAGGTCACGGCTACCAGACGAGCCGATGCGTGACCTTACAGCCGTATCCTTACTAACTACGTGGTGACCTCAGTCTATTGCTTATTAGACCAATGGGCATGACATTATTTGTTGTGGATTAATTAAATGGCGTATTTTTTTGCTCGCTTCGTTGATTTTCTTTCTGACCACTGAAACATTATATATGAAGTGTGCTGTTAGCGTGTCCGTGTGCCCAAATTATTCTAAAATTTATCAAATTATCAATGTTCCTTACGATATCTGCAGATCAATCTTTCGACCCCTCCTACGTAAAGTATCGCAGCTTTACAGGGAGTGGTATAAATAGACAGAAGCTGGTACAAGTTGAGCTTTTGATCATTTTTAACCACATTTGGGACATAATTGACAATAAAGGTCCGTAATTTGGTGCAAAACAATCAAAAACTCGACTTCTCGCACCCCCACTTCTGTCTCTTTAAACCACTCTCTTGTGAAGTTCAGATTTTTAAAGTTACCATGTTTTACGTAGGAGGGGTCGATGTATCTTACGAATGAGCGGTACTCTCATTAGTTCCGGATCTAATTTGTCACATAATGTAATAAAATTATATTTATTTATTTTATCAACTTTGTACAAATATTTATAAATTTACAGATTTAATCTAATTCATTATAATTTTGCCTTTTATGCAGTGTATATGCAATGCCAAAAATCCTGTAAATGCGTTGTAGGACATTAAAAAAAAGATCGATTTTTTGATTCAACCGTATTTAAGTACGTAGATAGATGGGTATATCGTCCGTAGAGACGCAAAAATAAAAATCTTAAATATCTCTTGTGAACTCTTTCGGTGCAAAAAATGTAAGTTAGTTCGCTTGGGGCCCAAATGCTAGAATTAGACTCCAATACACACTGGCGTGTTATATTGTTGAGACCGTCAAATATCTATCACAAACCTTTTTCATTTTGTACTAATTAGTTTTTTTTTAATTATTATTTTTTATGTACTGTTATTTCTTTTTATGTGTTATTATTGTAAAATATAGAACGTATTGCATTGCACTACCCCTGCATGCCTTCTGTAATAACGCATTATTATTATTAATAACATCAGTGTCTGCGTGTTGTAAAATGAATTTAAATTTCGAATTACGTAGCTTAGAAGCTTGTATGATCTGCTCACTAAACCGTTGATGTGTTGATGAAAAATCAATTTATTGTCTTGTATGACCCCTAGAAATTTGATTTAACTTATATTATTGTATATTTTTTGCGTCATCTCACAATTAATATTTATAAACATGCATAGAGTTGTTGATACTCTCAGTATCGCCCCGGTGAGTGGCTACCATTCGTAATATAATTTCATATGACAACACGCGGTCGAGCGTGGCTTGTATTCAAATGCAATTTATCGTTAAATGAATCGAATTTTTATGACCTTTATAACTTCCTAGTACTTACCAATTAATTAGATTTTTATCTCAAATTCTAGCTATTCTTTTTATTTTTGCCACTTAAGATAATCTTTTACTGGTTTCTTTTCTTATCTCTTAAAAAAAATTGTGTGTACCACACAGAGTCCCACTTGCTCCCAACTGTCTGGAACCAGTTGGGGTATGTTGTTAGGATGAAGATAGTGTAGAGGGGAAGGAGATGGGGTAGAAGAACGTGGGGAAGTACCTGGCTATTCAGATCTGGTCACAAAACACGGCTAAAGCCATTTCAAGCAACGATTCGATTCTGATTGGTTGTCTTTCAGCAGGGCGATACTGAAAGTATCTGCCACTCTGGAACGTGCTGCAATTATGCTGCATATTATTTTTAATGAATAAATAGTAAAATAACACAAATTATTCAAATAAAATATAATTGCTCACGCCGGTAATTGAACCTGTGACCTCCGGATTCGTAGCCATGGATCGTAACCACTTACCACGGCCTGTGAATATATCGAAGATTTACATCACAAGTCAGCTAAAAATCAAAAATGCAGTTCTGCTCACACGACATAAATAAATTTTCATATCGATTTTCATGTTTGATTTATTTATTTATGTATACGGCACAACGTGTGCCATTGCCTCATATCTCCTTATACAGCTTTTAAATCTATTCTCTTAACACTTTATTGCAAAACACACCTTCCTTCCATCTTTGCACAAAACTACATTATCAAACTGTTCACGACGGGAGTCGGGTTTAATTCTTATGTTTTTATCAGTCACCAGCTGAAATACCGGCGTTGCCCGCAGTCATGTACGGTTTTTAGTCAAATTTTGATGATGAACCCCACCCCTAACCCCACCCAGTAATTTTCCTCTTATTTTGGAACGTCAAGTGAGAAAAATTTCATTAAGAAATACCAACATTCTGCTTTAAGGGGTTGGAAGGGGGATGGTGTTGGTTTTAGAAATCTCATGTAGACAGTGACCTTCCCCTTGTTTCGAAGGTCAATTGTGCAAAATTTCATAAAGCTTGGAATAAAACTGCAGATTTTTGTACAAAACAAACACACCGCCCGCCAGGGACATTCTTCTTTACATAATAGACTAGCTGAAGTACCCGGCGTTGCCTGGGGTTATGAACGGTTGTGTTACCTCTACCCCTACCCATACTTCCTACCCAGTAATTTTCCTCTCACTTTGAACGTCAAACGTGCAAAATTTCTTCAAGAAGTACCAAAATTCTGCTTTAAGGGATGGGGATGGGGGATGGGCTTTTCCCTCTCCGACGTCCCCCTCCCCCCCTTGAAATCTTCTTTTATCTTATTCTATCTTCTATTATATAAATAATAATGTCCCGGGCTGGTGATGTGTGTTTGTTTCGTATACAAATTTACAGTTTTATTCCGAGCTTGATGAAATTTTGCACACTTGACCTTCGAAACGAGAGGAAGGTCACTGTCTACATGAGATTTCGAAAAACCACTACTTCCCCCTTTCCCACCCCTTAAAGCAGATATT
Source organism: Halesus radiatus (assembly GCA_022606495.2). Taxonomy (NCBI): domain Eukaryota; kingdom Metazoa; phylum Arthropoda; class Insecta; order Trichoptera; family Limnephilidae; genus Halesus; species Halesus radiatus. Next base: position 44,774 of record JAHDVE020000062.1, read on the forward strand.
TGGTAGTTGATGAGATTTTGCACGTTTGACGTTCAAGATAAGAGGAAAAGTACCGGGTAGGAGCAGGGGTAGCACATCACAACCACCAAACTACTCCAAACCATTCATAGCCCCGGGTTAAGTAAATAATTTAATTATCTTATATCTACATGATAACAGTTTGAGAAAGCTCCTTGAAGTAAACACAATGACTGCTGTTGACTTAACCTGTGCTGGTGTTAGTTGGTAAAGGAATTTATTGATAAAAATAATAATGGGTGTCGCGAGTTGATTTTGTAATTCCTACCGGTGATTTTACTGGTCACCAACAAACAATGCCCGTAACGTCATTACTCAACCGCGTGTTGGCTTGGTGATGCCATCAACCGTAACCGCGTTACTTATTATATATTTTGATTTATTTATCAGAAATACACGTTGCTTGAATTTAGTCGTGTTTGGTGATCGGATTTGAATAGCCAAGTAATTTCTCCATCTTCCTCTTCCCCATATCCTTCAGCCTCTCAATAATAATAATAATAACAAAGCATTTATATAGCGCAGTTTTGTGTTATTTCACTTCAAGTGCGCTTTACTATAAATAAACTTAAAATGATTAAATAACTCCATTCAGTGGTATCCTACAGTGCTACTTTTACATTCTATTTATACATTCTTAACATATTACATACCTTCTTGCTTATTCTTAATACTACTCCTACAGTACTCCTTAGGTGCATATTCATAAAAAAAAATTACAAAATATTATACAGTATACATATGCCTATATAAAAATAACACATTCACAATATTACTACAAAAATAGTAACATTTTAAGACAGGAGTCGGGTTATGTTCAGCAATAACGGACTTCACAGAAAAAATTAAAAAAATATATATATACGGAGGAAACCGAAACCAAAACAACTACCAGAGCCTTGAGGAAATGACTTTATAATAAATTGAAGAGAAATTAAAATTTATAGACAGTAGGATTTTTTAAATAAGTTTGTTTTTAAAGCCCGTTTAAATTCAATCAATTTCTGGATAATTAGTAAGAGCTGGGGGAAGTTTATTCCAAATGAGAGGGCCATTTACACGAAAAGAGCGATCATAGTAGACGGCTCGATTTGACCTTGAAAGTTCAATTAGACGATTAGTAGCATCTAGATCTGCTGACCTCAGAGTAAGCTGTCTATCACTTAAGTCCTGTCGGATGCATAGTTCAGATATATAGGCTGGCGCCATTCCCTGCAATGCTTTGAAGGTCAGTAAGCAGATCTTGAACTCTATTCTTTCAGGGCATCGAAGCCAATGATGCTGATCCCTTAGGAGTGGGGTTATATGACAATATTTAGATTCACCAAATATCATTCTCGCCGCAGCATTGAAGACGGACTGGATTCTATTGAATTGTTTTTGAGGGAGGCCAGCATATGCACTATTACAATAGTCCATACGTGAAACAACGAAGGAATTTATGAGTGATTTTGCTCCATCAGAGGGAAGACATCTCCTGATTGATTTTACCTGCCTAAGATGGAAAAAACCAGAACTTACAGCTTTTGTAATTTGCGATTCAAGAGAAAGACTATTGTCTATAGTGAAACGTAGGAATTTTATTTCTGTAGAAGGAATTATATCTGTATCCTGAATACGTATTGGTCTGGAATCAAGGAGGCCTTGACTTCCAGGGGAAGCTATCCAAATAAATTCTGTCTTCGCTGGATTAAGTTTGAGTTTATTGACAGACATTCAACTTGAAACCGTATTAATGAAGCTAACTACCTCATTTTTTAGGACCTCTTTTTCATCCGGGGAACAAAATTTAAAGATCAGACGATCGTCTGCATAGCCTTGTGATCCAAAGCCAGCTGAGTGAATGAGGTATTCAAGACGATTAGTATAGAGAATGAAGAGAATGGGACCTAGGACAGACCCCTGGGGAACTCTAAATTCAATGGGAGTTTCAGGTGATGTGCATATATTGAAAGTTACTGAGGCTACTCGTCCAGACAGGTAAGATGTCATCCATTGGAGTACATCACCTCGAACGCCAAATTCGGTATCAAGCACATTTAATAGAATACTATGATCTACCGGGTCAAAAGCCGCACTCATATCAAGAACAGATACTAAAGCCAACTTACCTGCTTCCATCCCGATGATCAAGTCTGAAATTATTCGCAATAGAACAGTTTCCGTTGAATGAAACTGTCTATAAGCAGATTGATTTTTGACAAACAGACCAGCGGAGTTCAAGCACCCTACCAATTGTTTGGCAACGATTTTCTCAACCCCAATGGGGATGCCATAGTTTCACTGGCTCCGGACGGTTGGGAACAGTTGGGACTCTTCTGCGCTATTCACATTAAAACATGGTTTTGCTAAAGTTTATAAAATAATTAATCTAATGTATAAATTTCGTACATATGTGAATGTTTGTTTGTTTCATTATTACGCATTATATCAGTCCTGGAATTGGGTACAGAGTCGAATTAAAAGACTGTAAAATGTAATTTTTTAACAGTAATAATTTGGCAATTTTACCTCCGAGGTCACCGGGGGAGCAAAGGGTTAATTTTATGTTTAAAAAATCGAAATATACTGGGAACAAAAATAGAACAAAATTCGACTTCGGTTACAAAACGTTTTACCTCTATGCTATTTTGTTTTGTTCTATGATCCAAGTTCCAAACAATATGTTCATAGTTTAATTTTATTTAAAACAAAAAAAAACATTTGTGGACGACTTATGAGTACTTGGAGCAAGTTTGTGTATTTGAGAAGTGTGTTTACGCGATATGTAACGGCTAACAAGGTTATTGAAATTATGATATCGCGAACGAGGTAGGGATAGGGGTAGGGGTAGTTATAACAATATAAATTCTTAACAACAATATTATTTCTACCATAAAATTACACCCAGTTTACTAGAATTCGCAACCTCAAAATCTTATTCCAAACCATTCATAACACGGAGCAACGCCGGGTGCACTTCAGCTAGTAAGCTATAAGTGAAACCCCATGTTTTTTATGATTTTTTATTTACGTAAATACCGCACAGAAGTCAGTGGCAAGTGAAATCGAGTATATTCAATGTATCGAACGGCAAATTCGACAGTCAAGTGACGTCACACCCAACAAGCCATAGATTTCAAACAAATCAAAACCGGAAATGCAACTTAATTAATTTTTCTATCGGTTTCCACGTTATAATTTTTTAATTTACGTCCGCTAAATACCTTATAATGAACGTCGTGACATTTTCCCAATAAGGAACTCCAGTCCAAATTTTTTTTTTCAATAATGACGTTCAAACATAAATACAAATATATTTCTTTTTTTTATAAAGTTAGTTTTCATATTTTACAAAGTTTCAATATTTCAAAGGTCGCCAAAACGCTCCAAATCTATGGCCGGCCGGTTTTGAGGTTAGAATATCAAATCTCAAAACAAGGATGAGCTTTACCGTACATAATTTTATATTCTGTTCACAGTAAACCATAACTAAACATAAGTTATAACATTATGTACCCCTTTAGAAACTTAAACTCAAATAGTAATAATAGTGTTGAGCATTAACACTATCAAAATATCAATATTGACAATTGGTTTGTTCATGAATACTCTAATTTCTGTTAATTATTTTTTTTATATTGAACAACAATTATAGAGCTTAAAGTCACCTAAATTAAGTTTAAATTTCACCATAGCTAAAAAATACATATTTAAATAAAAAATAAAATCGAAAAATAAAAATCTCTACACTAATCCAAAAAAAACAATTTTCACGTGACGTCAGATGTTCCAAATACAATGGTACCAATATAACAAGGTGTTTTGATGAGATGATTATTTATTCACTTTTAAGTAACTATTCATAAATTCTACGTACAATTAATTACATATAATAAAACTTTTATATTCAGAATGGGCATTTTCTGATCTATATGAATATGTATTTAAAAAATAAAAGTGAATTTTTCACTGGAGTTCCTTATTCTGTAGGCTAATAATCTGGGTGCGGCGCTCGGATTGATTTACTTTATAATGCGGCCCTCGGGCTAGTTACGGTTGGACAGCCCTGCATAATTTATAGGCGAATTGGTATTACGGCAATCGCGCCATATCACACTTGTGTTCTCGGCGGACTCAGGTCAATCGTAATGATGTAGAATCGTATGTTGTCCAGCAGGGTTGTCACAAAGAATACTTTCGTTATAAACAAAAATAAAAATTGCACGAATAAATGTAACTTTTTTAATTCGCTGTTTGTAATAGTTACTATGAATTACTTGTAGTTTCCACCCGGCTTCGTCAGCGTTATAACACTTTTTTTTATTTTTATTTATTTTTTATTTTTTTTTTTATTTATTTTTTTTTATTTTTTTTTTTTAATTTCATTTTTCGCACACTTATTTGAAATTGTAGAAATTTTTAGGCCCTTTCTTTCAGTTAATCTTGTGCTGTGTCTGCATCAGTGGCTCACTCATAGAGTCGTTGCAAACACTCTGAAATCAGCTTTCCATCAATATAATTAATTATTACCAATACGAGATATATAATATGACGTCTTGTTTTATTTAAAAAAATGTTCATTTCAATCCTACTTCTTAGCTCATGTTTCGGTCTGAAAATGGCTGTACTGCCCAGAAATTCCAGGGAGGTCAGCTGTACGAATTTCATGAGATTAGAGCTCACCGCTGAGATATTTTTCTGGGATAAACAAATTAACCAAAAAACAAAGCTTTAAAAGTACCAACCAGAAATTTAGTGACCCAGAATTCTTGCTGCATTGCTTGATTTAAAAATTTCAATCATTGTTAAGACAGTTTTTAATGAACTTGCTGATGTGTAGCCGGCCTTGCTCGGGTTTTTGTTAGAATAAAGTTACGAAGTTGTGAATTCTTGCTTGTCGTTTGAATGCCATAATTTATTTGACAGCGAAAGTAATGCCTTATGGCGACTATTACTATCTTTAAACAAAGAAACAATTTGAAAATTTTATTTCATTCCGAACATTTATTTTTTCAAAATATATCTAAATAAAAAGTTCTTATGTAGGTACCTACTTGTATTTTACACTTTGAAAATATTCTACCCAAACAAACCTTCTTTTGAATATGTAATCTGTAGCTCACCGGAGTGGTATATCTATGGGCTAACCTCAATATAACATGGCGGGTTCAATGTTTTCATACTAATTTTAAAACGTTATATCAACAGTTTTACATATTGGATTTCATTCAAACGACTCTCTAAACCTTCTCGGCACTAATGAGAACAAACTGTGCTATTTTCAGCGAAACTGATTTAGTAATTTTCGAGAAAATCGAGGACAGACATTTTTATACATAAAGATAAGAAATATCCCCCTAGTACTTGTGTATAGTGCATAATATTTATGTTGTTTTATGCGTCTTTGAAATAGGCATATCATATTTGTCTGCGTTAGAAAATCCTTGATCTGGCCCAAGGTTGTAAATCTTAGATTTTATGGATGGATTGAATAATTACGCGAAAATTTTTACGCAGATGGGTGATGCTTAACTTGTTAAATGAATACACTATCGTTGTTACATACATACATCTTCTTCCCCTTGTCTCACTCGGGACCCATCGTATCATCAAGGCGCCGCCAGGCGTCCCTGTCCCGTGCTACGTCGACGGTATCCGTCCATAGTAGGTCTAGCCTCTCCTCGCACAGCCTCTGGAGTTGCTTCTCCCACACTGGACGTCTTTGTTATTGTTGAACTGTCGTTCTGAACACTTTTATATATTTTTGATTATTAATTAAAATGTTCTAACGAAGCTTGAATCTCTCTACAGTAAGTTAATGAAGGCCGCTGCTTACTGAGAATTTAGTGAGAAAAGAAGAATGAATTGCAGTTGATGTTATTTATTACTTTAGACTTTTTAAACCCTAGAAAGGTACAACGAAATTGCCTATTTGTGACTGCGTTTGCTGCACTGAGTTAAGAGGAACGGCTTCGCGGCTTGTTTCATACAAAACTTAATTTTGGATTTGAGGCCAAAATACCCACCCAAACGCTAATGATGTTATTTTTCATCAAAAAGTATATTAAATATCTAATTCGGATTAGAAGTATGAGAATGAAAATTTACAGCTTGAAATATGGGATATTAAAGAAATTGATTTTTCACAATTTTAGAGACAATTATTTGGGGGCTAACGGTAATGTAAAAAAAAAAAGTTTTTCCCCGACTACTTTGAAAATATAATGAAATGTATAATAATATATATATTTTAAAATATTATAATAAACATTATGTATGGTGAACTCTAAATCAAATTAAAAACGATCAATTTACGTTGCACAAATTCGCCGTACATTATTTAAAATATCAATCCGAAAAAGAGTTTTTTTTTAAATGTTTTGTTTTTGTTTTTTTTATTTACGTAATCATATTTATACAGCAAATATGATAATTAAAAAAAAATGATATACCCGCAAATAATTTTTCAAGTTGCCTCTAAAATTATGAACTTAATTTTTTTTCATGGCCTATTATACTTCATAATTTAAAACAAAAATAAATAAAATACATATTATACGTACTAGATATTTACTAAATCTTTAATTTAAAAACATACATCATTCAGTTTGGATGGGTATTTTGGCCTCAAAACCAAAATTAAGTTATGTATGAAACAGGCAGCGCAGCCGTTCCTCTTCAGAACTGATATCTACTATAAGAGTGCAGTCATATAAATTAAAATTATTGGAACAAATAATAGCATTGGATGAAAAATTATAATAAGTATCTTGCTATAAAAAACTAGCCAATATTATTTTCTTAATTACTTCTAAAGTTTTTATGATAAAATTTATGGTTTTTGTAGGTACTATTATCCTTATAAAAAGATTCTGTATATTTTACACGTTTCTTGCGGCAACCCTGGTTTGTGGTTCGCCAACCCCGCCAAAGTGGCGTGATAGCTTTATAATAAATCTGTGACGTCACGACTCGTCTAGCCAAAGCCAATTGCTAGTAAATTTTGGATCGACACTGCGATAAGCCCGGCTTACATGAACCTTAAAAATTATTTTGTCAATGAAAGATATTTAGTTATATCAACTTTATGGAATGGTAGAAATTTTTTTGATGTATTCTATTCTGAATTGGCATCCTCTCCTATGGAAATTTAGTGAGGCTGGAACAAGTGAAGGGAGAAGATGGCGAATAGGATGATTGGGAAGTACCCAACTGTTCAGAGCTGGTCACTAAACACGGTTAAAGCAATTTCAAGCAACGGTTAGATTTTTAATATTGGTCTTTCACTAGGGCGATACTGAGAGTATCTTACGTTCAAAATTTTCAAACCATCGTTACTATTTTACCTTGATTAAAAATCTATATTAATTTATGCGATTACCGTACACGGAGCCAGTGGGATTATGGCATCCCTAATTGAAATACACTGTGAGGTTGAATAGAGTTCCAGGTGATATTTATTTAAATTCTGTATACTTGCATCGTAAATAAATAAAACCTTGCATTGCGTGTTATAGTTTGAATTGTACACACGATCGCAAGTATTCATTTTACAGACCGCATTAATTGGTTTTTGAATCAACAAAAGTACGATGGGACCTAGAACTGTACCTTGCGGTACGCCGGCCCTAAGTTTTTCAGGATGTGGTTTTTCCCTGAATTGATAAAACGGGTCATCCTACTTTTTACCACAAGTTGGCGGAAGGACCGAGTTTTGCCATTGCATTCTAGCGATTAGATTGCGTTTGAATTTTGGCAAAAATAAGTAGTGACAACACGCTGCTTTGAATAAGTTATGTTATAATAGCTGCTTAGTAATAATATTAATAATTGTATAATTTGTGTAGCGCCGTTTTTTGTGTAAAATCACTTCAATGGCGCTGAACAAATAATATTATATTCTCTATCTAATTATGTACGAACAGATACAGAAAAACATACTTACCTGGCAGGCTATTTCAGATAAAAACAGTTTTATTATAAAATTTAAGCTTGGAGAACATACGATTTTTGCAATTCCTATTTTATCCTTCTTCACCATTGATATTACATGTATTAGAAAGGTAGTGGTAAAAGAAGAGTTGGTATTTATTTTAAATATTAATATTTTTCAATATTAGTACTTTTTAGAATTTAAATTTTTTTTTTAAAGATCTTAATTCTGCTAACGGCCGTTCTTCCCAACTTTTCGAATGATCGATCCGAGGCACCGATCAGCCAAGTGTTTTGTTGAGCATTCGCTCTGTTTGCCCGTTACCAAGCATTTTTTAATCCTAAATTGTCCATGGAGGTGCCCCCCCACTTTCATAGAAAATAAAATAGTGCCCGCCCACTTTAATAGACGCACATTTGACGTTTCTCTTTAGTGGAAAACAAGACAAAACGTAGCTTAAAATAACTTAGGTTCTCTTCAGTTTTATTTAAAACATACATGAAACATGTTTTGACATTCGATAACGGAAATAATTTTTCGTTATTCAATATTGGAATTGCGATAAATAGAATGCAAGAGACGACGCAGCTTTTATGAAAACTGTCGTTCATGACCAATTTAACCTGCGTTAGCTGACGCAAAAGATTCAGCCCTGCACGATTTTTGGATTAATCAGAGATTACGAAACGAATATTTCTTAATGTAACCTAATTTTTCAGAACATAAAAGCTGTAATTAAATTTCTATCCACCTGTGGAGTGCTGATATTAAAAACGGCCGCTTTTTAACCCTTTCGTACCCTGCGAACATTTGAAACTTCCTCCCTATCTAGATTGATTAAAAAAAGGCAGTTTTCGTTTTCCAAATTGCTGACATTACTGGTTTTGTGCGCTACCCTTTTCGTGGGATTTAGATACTCGTTCAGTCGGTAGCCATGTTTATATTTTGAAAGGTGATATTTTTGTGTTGAACCTCGTCTTCAGCATCCTTTTTTGAGTATAGGTTTTTTGCAAAACCCAAATGAAACATGAAACAGAAAATAAAAACGTATAAGTCGCATCTGGGAACCGAACCCAGGACCCCTGTTTTACCGGGACAACCGCTATAACCACCGAGAAAATGAGAATGAAAATTTTGTCGATGTCATACATCAAATTTAAGACTTACGAATACCATAATTTCCCACATTATGTGGCTGCTGTCTTTTTGTGAGATTGAAAAAGTTCTACCCGAATTATTTTTTACAGTAACCCCGAGGGAAATAATTTTCTTCAAGGCCTATATCATCTTTGGGGATGCCGTTTGGAGGTTTTTTTTTAGAGGTTTGTTTCTTGAGACCCATGTTGTAGGATGGAGGAAACACATGCCGGCAGATCATTCCACAGCCGTGCTGTTGAACACAAGAATGAATCGTAGAAGCGACCCGTTCTCATGTGACAAATGTCAACCTTGTGCAAATGTTGGGTTCACATTTGGCGTGTTTCCCGACTATGCACCGGTGTCAAAGGGATCAATAACGCTAGGTCCTCAGAGCATCTTCCATTAAAATACCGGTAGAACAAGGACAGCATTCCCACCTGACGTCTGTGCTACAAAGATTGCAGTCCGTTTGTTAAGATAAAAATATATTTTTTAATTTAAATAAGATAAATATTAGCAATCTAGATAGTGTCTCGGATATACCTATCCGATTTTTATATTTTATATAGTATGATATCGATAAAATTGACGTTTTTATTCAGGTCTGAACGGGTTAAGAAATTTCACTATTAAAAAAAACAAACAGATTTGATTTGTGTCTAATACGGTTTCAAGTGTTATTGTGATAACTGGAATTCCCTTTCCCGCGGCGATTACCTCTTTAATTACCTTGTTTACGGCTAGAACCAGGTAATTAAGCTCTGCCTGTTATTTTCAGTAAACGATGGACTGTGATGTACTTTTTTAACCAGTTTTGTTTTTTTAATCACTAAAACAATGTTTCGTGTAATCCTCTATTTAATATATAAATACGTACATGATCCGGAAGCGAAGCTTCCCTCGTCAGGATACAAAGTATGTTAAGAAACAATAACAATAATAGACACAGAAAAATAATAAAAACACAAGAAGGGAATAAACAAATTACAAACATATGTTCAATTTTTAATTATGAATTATTTTTATTGAGATTTAAAATCTCGTTTTAATATTTAATCATTGTAGAAAATAATATTAACATAACATAAATGAAACATGAAGACGGAAAAAAAACGACAGAAAATAAAAGATTTCATGTTTCATTTAGGTTATGTTAATATTATTTTCTACAATGAACAAACATAAGTAATTAATTAAAAAGTAAAACTATTATAAAATATTTAACAAAAAAGGTTTTTATTTTGATTATAAATAAAATTAAGGGAATAATACGAAGACATGAAAAAATAAATAATAATAATAATAATAATTATTATTTCTTCTTTAAAAGGTCCGCATTCACTTTGTGACGTCATTATTAATAATTGTATCATAATTACTTTGTTTAAACCACTGTTTTTAATATATAAATAAGTATATACAAATAACAACCAAGTAGAACAAACTACAAACATAAGCAAAAATTAACAATGAGCGGTGAAAGTAGGTAAGTAATTAATTAAAAAAATTAAAAATAACTGAAAAAATCAATTCATTACAAAATATTAAATAAAAAAATTGTATTGGAAACTTAAAAAGGAAACAATTTTTATTATTAATATAAGTAAAATCAAGAAAATAGCAAGGCATAAAAAGTTAAATAATAATAGGTATTACTATCAAAATTTATACGAATAATATTATAAATATAGTTATATGTGTAAATAAATTTCAAAGATAGCTATAACTATTTAAGAAAAGCATTATTTATAATATTTAATTGACTATCAACAATTTTTCTAATTTCTATAATTTTAAATTTATCTAACTGTAAACCAGCGGAATTCGTACGTAAAATTTTTAAACCTTTATTTATGTCAAAATAATGACTTGTTTCCAAAGTATGATTGGCAAATTCTGAATAATTATTATTACTTTGGTATTAAAATTTCTTGAAGTCTTTCCTACATAAAAGTAGTTACAAATTAATTTATAGACCCCCGATTTATTTAAAATATCATCTCAATCCTTGTTATTTAAAATACATTTTTTTAGAAGTAGGTGACCGATGAACTCGCGTGAACACACAAATACTGTCAGGTTATTCGTAACCCGGGAATGTTTGTATTTTTTTTTCTAATTAAGCAAACGTTACTACCTGCAGTAATTTTTATTTGGTCTTAAAAAGCAGTACAATTGTTTCTAGTACTTGGACAAAATGTACTCAACTGAATAAACAGTCTACCCAAGTACCTATTTATACCAAAAGGATAAGATAAGAAAGGAAAACTATACACTTTTAAATTGTGTACTTAGCGTTTAGTCTACACAAGATACTATGGAATAAGATTTTTCACTTATTTCTATTTTCATGTATACTCTACTACACATGCTTTTTTAAGGCCTTTGAAATGATGAGATGTCAGCGAATGAATTCTTGTTTCTTGGTAGAACGCCTACTACTTTGGATGTGGTCATTATGAGCACCAACAGGCCGTTTTTCAAGCTTCAACTTTAGTGTTTCATCCCTCGTATAACTTTGTCTCTGGTAAACCTGGCCTCTTCTGTGGAGCTCAATCGGAGTTGTGACCACGACTCAATAAAACCCTGAAGCACTCGGGGTTATAAATGATTCGGAGGAGAGTTTTGATGTTATGATGTGTTACCCCTACCCCTATCCCCACCTATGCCCTTTCCCCTATCTCTACCCAGTAATTTACCTCTTATTTTGGACGTCAAGCTTGCAAAATTTCATCAAATTCGGAGTAAGACTGTAAATTTGTATACAGAACAAACACACATCGCCAACCCGGGATATTCTTCTTTATATAATAGAAGATAGCTGAGTTACCCGTCATTGCCCAGGATCATATTCGATTTGTAGTAAATTTTTTATGATGTATTAACCCTACCACTACCCCTACTAAGTAATTTTCCTCTTATTTTTAATGTCAAGTGGGTAAAATTTCATTACGATATACCATCATTCTGTTGTAAGGGGCAGGAAAGGGAGATTGGGTGTGGTTTTTGAAATCTTATGTAGAAATTGACCTTCCTCTTGTTTCGAGGGTCAAGTGAGTAAAATTTCATCAAGCTCGGAATAAAACTGTATGTAATAATAATAATAATCTTTTATTATCTTCTTTTTTTTTAATAACAAATTATGATATCCTCACTGGGATCTCACGTTACAAAATATTAAATTACATTATATTAAATTGATGTGCTTGATGAAAAAAATAAAAATAATTGTAAGGTGAGGTGTTTTAAGTGCAGTTGAGTGGTTTCGGTGTTAGCTGTATTTGGTGTTAATATATTTTCTATTTCAGATCTCCCTATGTAACGTATCCAGTGTTTTATTTGATAGCAACAGTTCTACATATTGGGTTTCATTCAAACTACTTTCTAAACCTTCCCGGCACTATAAAAACAAACTGTGCTATTTTCAGCGAAACCGGTCCTGTGATTTTTCGAGAACATCGAGAACAAACAAACTTACGTATATATAGATAGAGAAGATAGGGTATAAAATAATTTATTAAATTCATAACTCAATTATAAGAAAACGACTTAACATAAAAATAACAATAAAAAAATCACCAGTCTAAGCAGAAAAACATCTTAACTTCAATATCATTCAACGGTAAATACCAAAACCTGCTGAAAATTGATTATTCTATGAAAACTTTTGCTCGCAACTTACGACTCGCTGATTGCGTCCTTCAACAGGCTCTCTTTATAGACAAAAACCCATCCATCCGAAATCAAAGTGTTTTTTCCACTTGTTGTTTCGGTATTGAATAATAATTTGGCAATTGATGATGATTTAATTAAAATTCGTTCCGCGTCTTCGATTCCAGCTTCCGTTTGAATATTATGACCATTTAAACACACCATTCAGAATTGAAACGTTGCTTGAAATGGCTTTAAGCCGTGTTTGGTGACCAGATCTGAATAGCCAGGTATTTCCCCACCTTCCTCCCCCTCTTCTCCTTTCCTCCCCAATACCTTCAACCTCACAACATTCTCCAATTGGGAATGCCATAGTCTCACTTGCTCCAGACGGTTGGGAGGAGTTGGGACTCTTGTGCGGTATTCATATAAAACAAAAAACAAAAAATTCTTCCGTAAATAGAGGAATACGTCATCTGGCCACGATTTATGTTCATATTTATTATTGATTAGCCGATATGTACCCGGCCTTGCTCGGGATTTTTTTTTTAGTATAAAGTTGCGAATTTTTGCTTGTTTGCTATAATTGATTTGAGATCGAAAGTAATGCCTTGCGACGACTATTACTATCTCTAAACAAAGAAACAATTTGAAAAATTTATTTCATTCCAAACATTTATCTTTTCAAAATATATTTAAGCAGGTACACCTACTTGTGTTTTCCATTTTGAAAATATTCTACTTTATTCTAAATATTCTATTCTAATATACCAACCTAACCCAACCAGAGTGGTGTTTATATATGTGGTAACCTCAATACAACATGGCGGGTTCAATGTTTTTCATACTAATTTTATCACGCTATTGCAACAGTTTTACATATTGGATTTCGTTTAGACTACTCTCTAAACCTTCCCGGCACTAATGGGAACAAACTGTGATATTTTCAGCGAAACCGGTCAAGAAATTTTCGAGAAAATCGAGGACAGATACACAGACAAACAATCATTTTTTTATAAAGTCACGTGCTCCCCTTCATCCAGACCTACTACCTGGTGCTGGGCGCCGTGTACACGGCCATCCCCACCATGGGCAGGTCCGGCAGTAACCTCTGTCCTTAGTTATGAACGACACGATAATGCGTGTACTACTTTCCAACTATCAATCAATCAACGATAAACTGGCTAAATAATTCTTTGAACATCTTTATATATTTATGTAATACGTAGGTGGCATCTTTTGTTTGCCACTGTGTGAGCTCTACAACGTGTCTATTGTTTGTAATGTCATTGGGTAAAAATCGATAACTAAACCAGCTTTCGATCAGAATTTCTAATCTAATTATCATAGACAGTCACCAAACGGTAGGTCATGTCCCGAATCTACAGATGAATTGCGATTCAATGGGAATAGACAGAGGTATGTTAATTACCATCGATATATAAATTATTGGTACATGGATACTCCGTGAATAATAGTATCCAAATTTGTATAATAAATTTGGAGAATTATGTCAAACCTATTTGTATTATATAGAATCATTAACAACCTAATTGACAGCCCTCCCATCCTTGCCACTATTCAGTTAAACGCACCGACGAGGAACACAAGACAAACTGTAACATGTTTCTGTAACACTTACACAACCAATTATCAATCTCATTCATTATCCAATAGGATGGATGATCTGGGTAACATGTTTGGAGGTTTTGTTGATATATTTGACTCCATTTATACAGTAAAGCGTCATCTATACCAGCACTTTGATGAATCGTACAATGTGTAGTGATGCAGCTTGGATAAAGTAGCGTTAATGATTTGTGTTAATTTTCTATTTTATGTCACTGTTAAACGTTTAAAAAAAATTGTTCATTACTTTATGGTTTTAAAATCTCTATTTACTTTTAATTTTCGCTAACTTTTATATTATGTTCTAAAATCCATGTAAAATCCAAGAAGGGCGTATAATGAAATAAATAAATAACGTTTCACCGTTCTACATTGTACGCATCAACTTAATAATATTAAGACATCTGAAAAAACATAAAGTTAGCAAGCAACACGACGCCATCTGCGAAATTGGTCGCGTTTTTGAGGTTTGGAGCAAAATGACGCCAGACAAAAATCAAAACCCATGAACCATTGGTAAAGCTTTTCTCGGCATAAATATTATTATGAGTGGCGATTTTAACGCGAGCGGTGTAGGGCCCTATTCCTTGGGTAATTATACCAACGCTATTTATATAGCGTTGTTTTTTTTACTTACATCTTGAACTTAGCAGTTAGCTCTTAGGCCCCTTTTTGTCGAGATACGGCTCATGCTTTTAAGGGAAAAAAATATGCAAAATACATTTATTGAAATAAAATGACTAGGGGTCGGGGTAGGGGTAGGGTAGGGGTTGGGGTAGGAATAGGTAGGAGTAGGGGTAGCCGATATGGGTATCAAACTGAGTGTCTCCACCTACGCAGCCTGATTCGCGCAATTAAAAAAAAATTGGCAGCAAACTCCTAGGCCCCCTTTTGCGAGAAAAGCCTCACACAGAACTAAGAAGGGGTAGTGGTAGGGTAGAAGTAGAAGTTGGAGTAGGGGTAGGGGTAGTAGTAGTGCTTGATATTATTATTTTTTTAATATTTTATGTATTCCTGATGAAGAAAACATCGCTTTCGAAGTAGTTCTTTTTTAATTTTATGTGTTTAATGTAAATCTAATTTAATAATAATAACATTATTAAATTTTATTTACATTAAATTAAAAATATACGTATGGATTTCCACGAATTAAACACAAAAAACAATTAATATAAGCTGTTCTGTTATAAAACGCAAACAATAACTAACCTTCTGTCTTCTGACATTATTTCCGTCGTATTTCTCTCTTATCATATTATCTTTCTATCAATGTACTCGTACATACTTCTTCTGTTAATAATAAACTCCAGTCCAATTTTTATTTTTTTAGCAGTAATGATGTTCAAACTTAAATACCAGTATTTTTCTTTTTTTTTTCTAAAAGTCAAAGGCCTCCAAAACGCTCCAAATCTATGGCCGGTCGCTTTTGAGGCTCGAATGTCAAATGTCAAAACAAGGAAGAGCTTTACCGTACATAATAATTTTATATTCTATTAAAAACCATAAATAAATATCAGTAATAACATTATGTACCTTTTTAGAAACTTTAACTCGAAGAATAATAATAGTATTGAGCATTAACATTATTAAAATATACATATTGACTTTGCTCATGAATACTCTAATTTCTGTTATTAATAATAGTTTTTTTTTAAATATTGAACAACAATTATAAAGCTTAAAGTCACCCAAATTAAGTTTAAATTTCACAATAGCTAAAAAAATACATATTTAAACACAAAAGAAATCTAAAAACAAAAATCTCCATACTAATCCAAAAACAGAATACTCACGTGACGTCAGATGTTTCAAATACAATGGTACCAACATAATAAGGTGTTTTGATGAGATGATTATTTATTCACTTTTAAATAACGATTTATAAATTCTACGTATAATTAATAAGGTTATATATTCAGAATCGGTGTTTGCTGATCTACTCGTATATGAATATATATTTTTAAAGTCATAATATTTTTCACTGGAATTCCTTATAATTATAACATAAATATCGTAAATAATGTGAAACGTAATCTAATAAACTGTTAATAAAACATTTCTCAAACAAATTTTCTTAAATTTATGAATTTACAAGATATATTTTTGTTTCGTTTCAGATGCGGTCGTCGAACGCTCTGAGAAACTGTTGTCGCCGCGTTCCGTCGCATTCCGTCGCTTTCGGCCGCGTCGTCGGATCCAAGTCGCGCGTAGTGTGAATCGACCCTAAACGAAATAGTAATGCGTTTCTTAACGAATTACAGTAAAATATTCAAGTTTTTGTCGCGAGTGGTTAAAATTTCGTTTGCTGTGATGTGATCAAAAGTGTTTAAAATTTCGAGTGAATTTAGTTTATTTTTTATCTTTTTTTGTTTTTAAATTTATTGTGGTGTAAATCTTATAGGTATATATTATTTATTCACTTTACGTCGTAGAGCGTCAGTACGCTATCTATACGGCAGTGGCGTGCATTGCTGTTTATTTTATTTCATTTGGAAAACCAACAGTTTACAATAACTAATATGTATGGTAAATATATTTAAAGAATTAGCTAATAATAGGTTTAATAAGTATTTAAATTATTCAATTAAAAAAAAGGAAAGTTACAAGGTTAGCCTATGAGGTTTGGATGATGGGATGGAGGGGAAGGGAAAGGATCTAGTCTGTGTAGAGTAATGTGTTGTGTGGTTTGAACTTATAAGGGGCTGAGTTGAATACGACGAACTCACTTTATGAAGTGTTAAAAATGTGTGAAGCGCTGTGAATAAAACTGTTTTGTTTTAAGTTAGTGTTGCACTGAGGTAGGTTTAGTGTGTGATTTTGTTTGGTTTGTCTGTTGGGCACTCTTAATTGAATTCGTTCAAGTAATTCAGGTCAATCTATCTATCACAGAGGTGGCTATTTTTTGTAAAATCAGTACGTCTGTTTAACCAAGAATAGGCTGATTTGATTTTCATGAAAAAACCCAAACGTCTTAGATTTAAAAATAAATTTATTTATTTATTTGATTTCTGCAAATCTTTATAACAATACAGATTTTGTTGTCTAATTAATTATAATTGGACGTAGTTATGCGGAAAGCTTTACAAAATAAAATAAAACACTTATTTTGGTGATGTTTTTTTTTGAGTAAATCGAAACATGCGGCCGGTGTTAAGCGGGAATTTCAACCTTTTTGCCACCTGCATAAGGAGTGCGTGATTTCGTTCGAATTTTACGAATTGGATCCCCCGAATGTCAAATTTATTGGCTCAGTCACCCGGAGCAGTGAACTATTATATTACGTTTATCTAAGTATCTACAATGGGACGAATTTATATGAAGCCTTTCTAAAAAAGCGGTGACATAAATATTTTATCGTGTTTCCTAATCTAATTAAGGCTTCTTCACCACGTCCATACATCGGGATTTATATCGTTTACACTGGCCACTAGGGGAATGTAGGGCGTGTTGTGACAAAATTACAAAACGGACCATAGTAGAAAAATCTTTAATCAAATCAATTGTTTGAAATTCCATTGAAGACACAATATCTCTTTACCTTAATTATTTCGATATTATGTACCTTGTCACCAAAGGGACAAGCACGGAGCAAATAATCCATGGAGATGCCCTAACACGCAAGGGAAAGAAACCAACATAAAGGGGGGCGAGGCGCCAGCTTATGCGGGTCACTGTCATTTGATTTGTGAATAAATGCATCCCGACAGTCTCCAGGCAACTCGTATTGCATTGCAAAGAATTAGTATTTAATTTTCGAAAAGCAAATCTGCTAATGATCAACTCGCCCCTTTTTTAATTGTACTGAATTTATGGCAATCTCCCTTATCCCCGTCGCCGTGGAACGGATTCCAAACTAACCCAAACGACCGATAAGTAAAACAGTAAATAAGAAAAAGATTCGGCTTGTTTACAAAAACCGAATATTTTGTCGGAGTATTTAGTTTGACTCTTTTTACAAATGTTATTAATTTGCTTACCCCAGTCAAAATCACGTAAAAGAAACGTGGATGGCTTTGATTTCGTAACACTAAAACGGCTAATGTGTTATATAATTAAATAAGTAAAATATAGTAAAAAAATACGTTTACCTGTGGAATGTAATGCGATAGTTTTGATTATTTAATGCGCAGGAAACCATCATTATTGTTTTTTCATTTTATTCC
The DNA here is from genome assembly GCA_022606495.2 of Halesus radiatus. NCBI lineage: Eukaryota > Metazoa > Arthropoda > Insecta > Trichoptera > Limnephilidae > Halesus > Halesus radiatus. The sequence goes on from JAHDVE020000062.1 coordinate 63,290, forward strand.
AATCTTCGAACGATCGCTCGCCGCCAGTAAATACACGAATGATGACGTCATGTATTCTAGAAATGCGTGAACCCGCCCGGAGCCAAATTGAGGTTGTCACGCGGTTGCCTCAAGCCTTCGAAATGGTAAGCAAATATGGCTATTATGGCACTTCTATTCATTGGGACGTCAGTTGGGACAAAGCGACTAAATATGGGAATTTTCAGTCTGCCACATCCGAGGGGTGAATTGTGACGAGGGTGGGGCAGGCTGTGACGAACATTATAATATAGTAGGTAATAAAATTGAAATAAATGACAGGAATAAAATGGGATTAGATATCTCGACCTCTACAGCGGCGCGTTCTTAAATATTATCTGAAATTTCCCCCTTCTTCGTTTTTTTTTTTAAAGCAATTTGTTACCACTGTATTTATTCGTTCGTCAGTAATACTGCAGCCAAAAGACGCATAATTCACCATGCATTGGCGGGCTATCTCAACATTTTTCATCGGAAGTTGGTTTAGCACTTCAAAATAGCACTTTATCTTCTAACTTTCAAGAGGAACGGCTGAGCTGCCTGTTTAATACAAAACTTAATTGTGGATTTGATGCCAAAATACCCACCCGAATTGAATGATATTTATCTGATAGTATCTTATTTATTTTTGTTTTAAATGATGCAATATGGGCAATATCAAAGAATTCAATTTTTCATGATTTTATAGGCAACTTTGAAAATTATTTGCGTGTTTATGTTTTTTTTTTAATTGTCCTTTTTGCTATATAAATTTGATAACATAAAAAAAAACTTCTTTTCTGGTCGATCTTTTAAATTATGCACGGAAAATTTGTGTTCCAACGTAAATTGGTCGTTTTTAATTTAAATTTAAGTCCATCATAATACTTATTTTAACATTTTTTTATATTTCATTGGATGGAGTCTCCCTTGATGGCCCCTTGGAGACGGGGAGCCCGTCAAATATCCACCATAAACTTGTTCATTTTTTCTCTCTTAGTGAATGAACTTATTTTGCATATTTTACTGAGTAATCCTTTTCCATGTTTTTTTTTTCTTTTTTTCTTCCTCTTATTTTCCGTACCTATTGTTATTTATTTGTTTGTATTATGTACACTTATGGAAGTATTGCATTGCACTACCCCTGCATACCTTCTGGAATAAAGAACTATTGTTATTATTATTATTATTGTATTTTCATAGTAGAGGGGGTAAAACTTTTTTTTTTAAATCATCTTAAATTTTTATTTTGCAAGTTTAAAAAAAAAAAATTAAAAATACCTCTAATTAGTACTAGATATTTGCTATATCTTTTGATGAATAAAAAAGATCATTCAGTTTAGGTGTGCATTTTGGCATCAAATCCAAAATTAAGCTTTCCATGAAACATGCCACGCAGCCGTTCCCCTTAAGCAAAATGTTCTCGACCCTTAGAATTATCCCTCCCGGAATCAGGGCCCTGGTGACTGCCATTCAGAAACGTTGCTTGAAATGGGCTTTAGTTGTGTTTGATGACCAGATTTGAATAGCCAGATAAAGCCAAAACTTTCTCTTCCCCATCTTCTTTTCCTCCCCACTCCCTCCTGCCTCCCAATATACCCCATTTGGAGATCCCATGGTAGATTTATACTTTCTATTATAATATTATTAATGTTCCGGTGTTGTTATGGAAAAAAATATAGTTCACGGCTGTCGTAAGAAACATCTACAAATAAATTATAATCTCCGGTTTACCCTTTTAACCACTGATTCGATTACATTGTCTATATCAGGGATAGCCAAACTACGGTCCGCGACTGTTATGTTTATGCGGCCCACAGGGTATATTTAATTGTACTATTGTATACAGCTAATACTTAGTGATTGTTCAAAAAAAAAAAAAATAAAAAAAAAATTGTAGTTTTAAGTCATTTTATTATATTTATGCATTGTCGACCGGTTTCGACAGTTTAAGAATTTTTCATTTAAATTATAATGTCAAGCCACAAAGTGATAGCCTTTAACGAAAAAAAAAAATCAATAATTGTACTTTAATTGAGTATTCTTCCTCCACCAGGGATAAATATATATTATTTGAAGAGAAAAACATTTATTACGTTTTTTTTTTAAATTTACATAAATTTACATTTATCAAAATCAAATAAAAAATATGACCATTTTCTGACCGTCCTACATAAATATTTTAAAATGTTGAATATTCTCCCAAACTACTTTAATGCTTCTTCTTTAGAAAAGATTTTCCAATTGTGAAATTTTTAATTACGGTACAAGATTAGTCCTTGTATGATGATTAATTATTGAATTGTAAAACTTTTTTTTATGTGAACAAAAAAAAAACGATAAATAATTAAGGCGATGCAACGGAAAGTAATGCAAAATCATGTATTTTTGATTTAAAAATTGGATGGCGTAGAAATATCATAGATGATTTAACTAAATACTGCAAGTAAAACAGACTTTGGCCTTTCGTTTAACCGGGCACTCTAAGTCTATTGGAGTCTTTTTATGGAGCCTAGAAAAAATGTTTACAGTACAAAAGATCCTACTTACTAACCACTTTTCCGATATTGTCGTATTGTTTATTGTGACAAATTAAGTTTTTTAGAATATGACCGTAAAATATTTTAATATTTCTGCCTGAGCTTTACAAAATAATAAAAAAAACGCGCATTTTGGGGGTGTTTTTTTTTTTGCGTAAATCGTAAGGAGTGCGTGTTTCGTTGGAATTGAAGGAAGTGTATCGCCTTAAATAGCTTATAGTGAATATATGAACATTTTTCCGATTTCGGTCGGCCAACATGTTCACCATAAAATATTTAAAGAATATATTTTTTATGAGTAAAACTTGGATATATTAGTAAATATATTTAAGTTTTAGTAGCAAAACTGTATTTCCAATTTATGCCGATTTACGGCTTTAATATTCTTCTTTTTTTTTTTTACATAAAGGGGAACTATATCGCTACCCGGTTGGGCAACGTTGTGAGGCGGGTTAAGGAAAGGGCTATAGGAAGGGATTTGTTAATGCGGGCCTTGAATAGGCCTGGATTAAATTTAGGAGGAAAGACAGATGCTGGTAGCTCGTTCCGCATATGAGTCGATTTACACAAAAACCAGTCGGCGAAACGACCCGTTCGCATTAAGACAACATAAACTGTGAACAGTTGCTCCGCTCGTGTCCATCGAGTTTTACGCACATGTACCAGCGCCGAGGGGATTAACGCTGCTAGCTCCTTCGAGCAGGCTCCATTGAACCATCTGTAGAACAGACATAGCATATACCTACATTGCGTCTGTGCATCAGAGATGGTAGTGGGTCTGTTATCAACGAATTTTCAATCAGACCCCCTTGCTTTGCACAGAATCAAGCTGGTTAAATTAAGTCATGGGATTGCAACTATTTTGAAGGGCTAATAAAGTAAAGAACCTCAATGCGGCCCTCCAGTAAGAATGTTTGACCTGCCCTGATGTACACGATGGAAGAAATTTAGTGTGGAACATATTTGGCAGAATTCCATTCTGTGTTTTTGTGTAGGAATATTGAATATTATTCTACATAGTATTATGATAAGCAAAATGCACTGAAGAGATAAACTGATAGAAGTGCACTTTGGGCGTGTCCGTGTGACCGAAGATAAAATTTTTCCTTACTTCTAAAATTGATGGAACATTTTCAAATATCAAAATTCTTTCTTGAATAGACGATCAGTTTCATTGGCTTATCTGGGGCCTAGGAGTTAAAATTTGTTATTTATTTATTTACTAGCTGAAGTACCCGGCGTTGCCCGGGGTTATGAATGGTTTGAAGTATACAGGTTGTGATGTGTCACCCCTACTCCTACCACAACCCAGTCATTTTCCTCTTATTTTGAACGTCAAGGGTGAAATATATTCAAGAAGTACTAAAATTCTGGTTTAAGGGGTGGGAAAAGGGGATGGGGTAGTTTTTCGAAATCTAATGTAGACAGTGACCTTCCTCTTGTTTTGAAGATCAAGTGTTCAGAATTTCGTCAAGTTCGGAATAAAACTAGATTTGTATACAAAACAAACACACACCGACATTCTTCTTTATATAATAGAAGAAGAAGAATTTAGACGAACATTGGGCTTTTACGTACATAAATATACAGGTAAATAGTAGTAAAACTAGTACACATTTTCTTGTTTGATATTTTTGCAACGTGTTTTAATCGTAGATAAAGCACAAGCGTATGGTACAAGCGCCCTTAAGGCATTGCGGTATACAGATGGGGTAACCGTCAGCGTTTGAAATATGGGCAACCACATGCGGCCCATTGGCATCATAGAGATAACACGGGCTTCAGTCGATTACAAGCGCTCGCCGGGTATCTCCAATGATTTAAAAAAAATAAATTATTTATTCTTTTATAAGTTTTGGTACTGAGTAACATTTTTAACTACCAAGCACATGCCCGTATTATGGTGGTCGAAGTTTGTTGTTTATTATAACATTGTTGTATCCTACATGTTGTGAAGAAATACAAATTAAGATAACATACATAGAAATAGAAACAGAAACGCATTTTAAAAACATCATAAAATTGCATGTTGAAAATAAAGCAGAAGTAGGGTTTTAGTAATCAAATGAAATTAGATAAGAATAAAATCATAATTCATGTAAGACATTCTTTGAAATAATTCCTTCCTTTTGCAAAATAAACAATTTAGAACACTGATGGTATAAAGACTATCAGATTACGATTTCCTAGTATCAGTACTCAGTGAGTTGAACATTTTGAGAGCAATATAAGGGAACTGTCGTTGGGCGAAGGCTGTTTTCGTTTGGGGAATTAAGCATTTTAGGTGTGATGAGTGGCGGCTGTAATTGTTTTTGTTGTGTTTTGTTCATTGAATCATTTTTGCCGTCTAGTGGATGATATAATTTCAAGCCACCAAGTCAAATACTTTAAAAACATGTTAACTGACCTTTAATAGTGTATTACATTTAATTGGTTAGTTAAGTAAGCTGTACTTACTACCTTAGAGTAACAATATAATATTACTATAAGCTTACTACATAATATCGGAGCATAAACGTAGCATAAATTCTATTAATAACTTAGGAAGTCTACTATTATTATCACTACCAAACTCGCACTTACCCGCATCGTTTTACACCTTGTACGTACATAAATAACTCGCCCATCAAATAATTTGACGTTATTCTTGTTAATTTATGTGGTCACCTGCTAAAACTAGGTAAATTAATTAAAATAGCCTCACTAACCTCTGGTGCCCGAGCGTGGCCGATGGGGCAACGCAAAATTTGTATCCGTTTAACGTCAGCGTGGCCGATGGGCAAAGCAAAAAACATTTTTTTGTGTGATTTTTGACATTGAAAAACGTTCGTAGCTTACTAAATTAAATAGCATTACTTTGCTAATAAAATAATGAATCTGATAGTTATTCTTGCTTTTTGTTTTTTGATACGCCACTCGTCTGGAATTTAAAACAAAATTACAACTGTTAAGTATCGCATCATTCTTTAACGCTCAGTTCATTTGGGTATTATTCTGTAAAATCTTCCAAAATGTAAGCAAATAAGTGTTTATTATTATTAATATTATTATTATTATTATTATTTTTTATTTATTTATTTTATTTATTTTTATATTTTTTATATATTGTAATTACATTTATTTAGCTTAATGGTAATATAATAAATCTTCAAGAATATTTTAAATTTAAAAAAATTATTTTAATATCATTCGACAGATTTTTTTTCTCTCTGAATAGCTACTTGTTAGCTATTCTGGGGAAACGGAACAATTTACAAAAACATCATTTTCCAAAAAAAAACAAGTTAGTTAACGAAAATAGAATCAGTCGGTGTAAGGCCGGCCCGCGCATTATTACCCCGGCACACGACGTAATGAATAGACCCCAGAAGCTCGGCTATTATTGATGACATCAATTAAAGTATTCAATACGGGTAATTATCAATACGGATATTATGATTAATGCTCAACACTATTATTATTCTTTCAGTTAAAGTTTCTAAAAAGGCACATGATTTTATAACTTACGTTTAGTTATGGTTTACTATGAATGGAATATAAAATTATGCACGGTAGAGCTCATCCTTGTTTTGACATTCTAATCTCAAAACTGATCAAAATCGATCGGCCACAGATTTGGAGCGTTTTGACGGGCTGTGAAAAATTAACACTTTGAAAATTATTTTAACCATGAAAAATAATATAAAAAAAGAAATATACTGGTATTTAAGTTTGAACGTAAACTTTAACTTTTAAAAAAAATGAACTGGAGTTCCTTATTATTATTGACAGAGAAACAAGCAGGAAAACAATAATACTAAAATGTGGTTTTTAAGCTTCAATAAGTTATTCCAATCAAAAAATAATAATGATGATACCACTGACGTCAGAATGGATATGCTTTCCTTAAGTATGACTTCGACGGCTGGAGGCAAAGGTCACGTGATACCCAGTTTGGCACCAGCTTAGTTCAATGCCGTTCACGTTAATTTCCCGTGATTTAGACAAATACAAAGCAAATCACAAAATATTTATAAAAGGGTCAAACTAAATACTCGGATTTTGTAAACAAGCCGAACCTTTTTACTTAGTTGATGTTTTAGATAAATTTGCGGCACGCCGAGTTCGCTCCCCACCTCTCTTATTTTGGTTTCTTTCCCTTCCGTGTTAGGGCATCTCTATGTATTATTTGCTCTGTCGATGTATTTGTTTTAGAGACCTCCGTTCTTTTTCGTTCGGTATATACATTTCTACAGATTTTCTGTCAGTAGTAAAGTGATAATGTTGGAACATCGTAGTTTGTCATTAATATTATTTGCGTTGAGTCAGTATCATGAGTTATGAATTATAATTTTCCATGAACCATTGAAATATCTCGGACTTTGGCAAGGGGTTAACTCTATCGAGCCAAAACTGCGCAAATTATCTTGGAGAGACCAATCGAAGAGAGGAAGGAGAATGGTTGAAATGTAGAATGAATTTACAAATACCTGGCTTATTATGCTAGTCACCAACTATAGATACTCTTTTGACTATTTTAGTCTTTTAGTCCCATATTTTGTATTATACGGAGACTTTAAAAGGGATGATTCCTCTCAAGAAAGAGAATTGACCTTTTTATGATATCTTAATTTATTAACAGCATTATTAGCAATTAATTTCTACCGACTGAATCTACATCACAAAATAATACTCTCCCCGACGGACATAGAATCCAATTTAATTAATTGCTGGCTAGTTTGTAGTAAAGAGAGGAAGAATAATGTTTCCAATGCCTTTTGTAACTTAGATTCTGCTTGTATCTGTCGGAGAGGGGTTCAATATATTGAATGTGTAATGAATACTAAGTCTAACATCTGTGTTTTCAATTTATAAGCTATTTGTTTGCTTTTATACAAACAAATCCTAGTTGTAATAAGGGATGCCTCCATGGGAATATGTATGTTAGGTAAATTTAAATATTTGTAGCATTAAAAAAATATCTGTGCAGAACAAATTAATTGAGAAAAAAAGCAAAGACAAGAAACAAAAACAAAAAATCGAAGTTGTGTCTGTTGACTTTGAAATTGATGTTACCTTTACAAACATATTAACTTATATGTCAATCTAAGAAATACATATGCAAATATTTAATTATTTTAATGGTCTCAAAAAATATTAGCATATTCATGAAAAAAGTGAATACATCGCTTTTTCAGATTTACAATAATCTTTGAACGTTTATCGTATTTCGTTCCTACGCACGGTGTCCGGGAACTCATGGTAAAGAAACGGGAAACTGCTAAATCTAAATCACATTTCGAGTCGATTGTGTGGTATAACTTTATGTTTTGATGTTTCGTTTTGGAGTAATTCGAGTTCGAAGTTGGAATATTTTGATATCAAATTCAAAATATTTGGTCGGTACAGGTTAATATTAGCTGTTTATTGTCTTAAAAAGCGTGGAAGCGTCGACCCCGCTCCATTAGTTTTTTTTAACACCTTAAGATGCCAAAAAAGTAAAAAAAAACAATCCTCAGACCAAATATTTTTTAGTTTCTCTATTTTATGTTGATTCACCAGTATCCCGCTTGTACCACTAGTTTACGGACACCGTGCATAATAATGTAAAATATTCTTAGTATCATTTTCCTAAGAAATCATCATGCAGAAACGAAAGGTGCTAAAATATTGCATTCACATGTAAAGTGACAATATTCCATCTCTTCGATTCTTCTCTCCACATTTCTCAGCCTCCCAACTTCTCCCAAATGGGAATGCTATAGTCGCCTTGATTTCAGACACTCGAAAATTTCTCAACTTTCTTTTATGGTGTCTTATGTTCATGTCAATGTTGTCTATCCTCCGATTGGAGTAAAATATGAAGAAGTATGGATGTGATCATTGCAGCGATTTTTCAGACTCATACTGCCGTTCTTCCCAACTTTTCGATTGATCAATCTGAGTCACCGATCAGCCAAGTGTTTTGTTAAGTATTCGCTCCGTTTGCCTGTTTCCTAGCATATTTTATCCTAAATTGTCTATGAATATGCCTGCCCACCATAAAATAGTGTCCGCCCGCTTTCATACGCGATAAAATAGTAGCCGCCCACTTTTAAAACAATAAAGTGACGTCAAAGTATAATTAACATAGATGAGTTAATATTGTATTTATTGTGAATACATATCATTTGTTTTAAAAACTAATACATAAACCAACATTTTATTCTTTACAAACAAGTGCGTTAAAATATGTTGAAAGCAAAGTGTTAACCTGACTTTTGCTAATGCCGCGAAAGCACCTTGTTGGTTTCGTACATTTGACGTTTTTCGTCCGTGAAAAACCAAAACATAACGTAGCTTGAAAGTAAAATAATGTTCTCTTCAGTTTTATTAAAAACATGTTTTGACATTCGAAAACGGTAATAAATCTTTGTCATTCAATATTTGATTCACGTAAAACAGATCGCGAACTAATAATGACATCTGTTATTTCGGAGCCATCTGTTAACCCTGTTGACACTTTTTATAACTAGTCCTTTGTTGAGGGGAACTTAATCCACAAAAATCGATATCCTAAATTGATAGTAAATTTCACCGAGAACTTTGTTGGGAAGAGCGTATTTGTGCATTTGAACAGAGTTGAATTGAAATTTCGGCTCAACAGTTGCTCAGTAGGGTTTGGAAGAACGGCCGTTAGACCCCATAATCCGTCACGGTTGGTCAAAAGTTAGACGAGGCAATTAAACGAGAAGGAAAGTGAAAGGGTATGTTTATTTTCCAATTTACCACTGCTCTTTTCAAAGGTCATTTTATTATCCGTGACCTTTAAAAGGAACTTTTCAGAAAATATCCACCACAAAATTTGAATTGTAATCATTTGAATTGTACCCTTCAACAAAATACACAATACAAACCTTCAAACTCCGTATCATAAGTCAGCGAGCGCAACCTTTGCGCGACCTCCTGTTTACTTTTAATAACAAGTACAGTAATGGCATAAAAAATAAAATATTGGAAACGTTTCAAATGCCTAACAAACAAATTAGAAGATTCATCATTTTTTGTTGTTGTTTTTTTTTAATAATTCAAATCCGCATCCTCCGTACCGAAAGTCAGCTACCATAACTGCTGCGCCACAAAGGTAGCATAACACAGTTCATTGTTCGCGGCACACAAACTTATTAACATATCAAAAGAACCTTTCTTGCGTTTTCCTTTTCAAATTTTCTATTTTTCTCGTTTCTTTATTGTTAACACGAAATCAATGTTCATTTCAGCATTTGGACCGATTCCAATATCTGTATCCCTTCAGTTTTTATTATTTTCTATTATTTCTATTTTTTCTTTCTACCCTTCCTCTACTTTTCTATTACTTCATAATATTTTTCATACCAATTTCTCCTTAGAAAATTTCCAGGTTTTAGTGCAGGTCCGAATTAAAAAAAACTTTCATACTATCCGGCTCGAAGGACCAAAACTAACACGACAGTATCAAGATCCCAATTCATCCCAACTATCCGGAGCCAGTGGGACTATGGCATCCCCTATTGGGGTATATTGTGAGGCCGTTGGGGAAGAGGAAGGTTGTGAAGTGTCTGGCTATTCAGATCTGGTCACCGAATATGCTGACATCATTTCAAGCAACGTTTCGATTCTAAATGGTGGACTTTCACCAGGGCGATACTGAGAGTATCTACCACTCAATACCGATTTGAAAGAAAATTGCTGTCGCCAATTTACATAAAACGTTTTAACTCTTAGGTCCCAGACAGGCCAATGATATTGATTCTCCTCAAAAAAGTTGGACATTTTCACCAGAAAAAGAGGAAAAAATTGTGCTCTCTTAGGGCACATGGACACGCCCACAACAAACATTTCTATCTGTTTACCTATTCCGCGAAAAAAAATAATTACATTGCGAGCTTTACCTTAAATATTATTTTAATATTAATTGTTATTTTAGTTGATTTTTTTTATTTCCCTTTTATTCTTTATTTATTTATTGCTAGCTGGTGTGTACCCGGCCTTACTCGGGATTTAAAAAAAATGTAATAAAGTTATGATGTTATGAATTCTTGCTGGTCGTTTAGGTGCCATCATTGATTTGACATGGAAAGTAATGCGTTGTGACGACTACTGCTATCTCTAAAGAAATAAACATTTATTTGAAAATATATGTTTTTTTCAAAATATATCTTAAATATTAAATTTCTTATTTAAGTACCTACTTCCGGCAGGCGGCGGCATAGATATACCACGGCGGTAAATGTCACTTTTAGAAGTAGTGGCAGAATAAAAAGGTCATTACTCTTTAGTGAGTAGGTACCTTTGTACAAAACGTTAGTATTCGTTAAAAGGCGTACTAATGCTATTTAAAAAAAATATATATTTTATTAAAATGCATTATAATATAATGTAATTATTTTTAAAAGTTTTGATTCAAAACCTTGTGTCTCTTGAAAATATTTCATCAATTTGTGTTTTCAAATAATCTCTTCACAATCTGTTTAGGATTTTTTTACTATGTCTCTCCGGAATCCGTAGTTAAGCAAGAAGTCTTTAAACCTATGGAAATGATAAGGAATTTTCCCTAAATAGAACCAGAATAGGCCTCCAGGGCTGTCTATAATACCATTAACAATTTAAAAAATTATTTTATTATTATTTTATTGTCAAAAGCTCAGTAAAACGAGATATTACTGTACCGTCTTAAAAAAAAAATAATAATGCATTCCATGTTGTTATTTGAATTGATTAATTTTCTTTTTACTTCGTTTCGAGTTTTAGTATCAGAAGTTTGGTATAACGAGGTATTACTGTACCGTCTTAATACGAATAGTAATATCTTCTACACCCAGAACTCTGTGAAAAGTTCCTCTGACACACATAACTTCCAATGCGAGACCCGAAGTTAGTTCACAATTTCGGCCCCAAGCACCGAACGAACCCGAAATTATTATTATGATGCTTTGTGTCAGGGCTGTTCAACCTTACACAATCCGAGGGTCGCGACTAGAAAAATTACTGCCTCAAATATAATTAATCTACCTACCGTTAGTTATAGCTTGGCAATAAAGTGTAGACATTTAATAAAGTGAAACAATTTTTTTCATTGCTATGGCACCACCGAGCTACTCAATTTGTTGTACACACTCAAAAAAATTACATTCGAGTTGACAATCGAGAAACAATCCAAAATAACATACATATTTTTTAATTCGTTATTTTGATTTGTGAATTAGATTTTATTTTACTTTGATTTAATATCTAAAAAATGGGTATTTTGATACTTTTTAGAAATACAAAAAATCGCTTTTCCATGTAATTATCTTTCCCGTAAAGCGTTAAATAATAAAAAAGGTTTAAATATAAAATTGTCTTAGAATATGATTAGGCCCGGAACTGAGTCAAATGTGCGCTTGGCGCAGGTAAAATTAAGGCACCCCTGTCAACAACTAAATTCAAACATCTAAATTTTCGAGATGTTTTTTTGTCTAAAATAAAACAGATTTATTTTCTACGCCTAAAACATCGGATATTGTAATAATAATATTTTCGCTATTTTATTTACCAGTTACGTTTACATTTTGTTAACTGGATGATGTTTATTTATTGATACGGAGACTGTTTGCATAGCTCCCGTGAGCACTCACTCATTGTGCTATCTCCCATTTTACCTTATTCCTTTGACAGTAACCCGGTCCCTTTGATAAAGTTCACCGACGTTGGCATTCGACATTCGGCTGTCTCTTGGTTCCACAATATGTCTTTCTAGGTAGCTGAGCCTTCTTCCAATCAAGACGGACATTGGCATCATATGTTAATAGGAGTCTCTTCATCCTCTTCACATTTCCTGCATCTATTGTTGTTTTCCGCTCCCGACAGCTGCACGCGTCTCTTGAGGTGGCAGTGTCCCTCAGTGAGTTGTCCCTATTGAGTAGTTGCCTGGTTTCTCTGAGGCTAGGTCCGTTTATGAGTATTTTGGAGGAAGGGTGGTTCCGAAACTGGTAGTATTAATAAAATAAAAGTGGTTTACAACAAATTTATGTGTTTTTAATTAAAAAAAAATTTTCAATCTATTTTTTTTTCTATATATAAAAATGAACGTTTGTCTGTGTATCCACGATTTTTTCGAAAATTACTCGGCCGGTTTCGCTGTAACACAGTTTGTTCTTATTAGTGCCGGGAAGGTTTAGAGAGTAGTCTGAATGAAATCCAATATGTAAATCCGTTGCTATAACATTTTAAAATGAGTATGAAAAACATTGAACAAGCCACGTTGTATTGAGGTTAGCCGTTAGATATACCACTCTGGTTAGCCACAGATTACATATTCAAAAGAAGAACGTTTGTTTGGGTAGAATATTTTCAAAATGGAAAACACGAGTAGGTATTTTTTAATATAAATTTTTCAAATTGTTTCTTTGTTCAGAGATAGTAATAGCCGTCACAAGGCATTAATTTCGCTATCAAAACAATTATTGCGCCCAATCGAAAAGCAGGAATTCATAACTTCATAATTTTATTTAAAAAAAATAAGTAATCCGGGTACACATCAGCAACTAAATAATAGATTTCATTAATAATTCATATTTCGCAATATAATAGAATATTGATTGTTCATTTAATATTTTATAAAGCTAGAAAGAGCAAAGCATAATATATAATAGGTGCATTGATCAGTGCTGCGCGTGTAAGTGTTAAACTGAGAACTATAGTTAGGTCCTGTAAGGAACCCTGACTCGGTGACTTAGCAATCTGCCGTTTGGGGCAGAGTGCTCCATTGCGCCATCGGGCCGGGCCTAAATATGATGTAAAAACACACCCTCCCCACAACGTTGCCCAACCGGGTAGCGATCTAGTAACCCTGTACGTGCTCTGTACATAAAGGGGTGCTCTTGTGAGGCGTCTAGTAACCCTGCTAAGTCCCCAAACCTGGCGAACTACTTGGGGTGACTTATAAGAGAGGTGTTCACTATCCATTAAAATCTTTGATTTTATGAATTTCATCCTTAATAAAGCCATAATCTAAATCAACAGGCGGGCCGCATATTGTCCGCGAGCCGCTAATTGAACCTCCCTGCCCTATGATATTTCCCTTCAACTAGAACGAACTGACTTAATAATTCGTAAATAACCCAAACCTACGCCCGTCTTGCCTCGGATATATCGTAGTAGTAATTATTTTTAAATAGCTACACTCGACTCCGACTGTGACGTCACAATGTTATTTCTGAATGGCAACTCTTGAGCTGTAAAAATGACGTCATGATTTGTCACATTTTCTTGGAAATCAAAATCAATTGAAGTTTTGATCCAAGTTTCTGTTGACAATATATGAAATAATAATATTTAATTTTTCTTAAATTAATAAGATTTATTTTGTTTATACCGATGTTTGATTCAGGATGCACAGTGTACTATCCCGATGAGGAAAGCTTCGCTTTCGAAACATGTTGATATTTTTATGTTTAACAGCGGTGTAAATAAAATAAATCTTATTAATTTCATTAATGATTAGGTTTTGCCTATTGCAGTCCTGCAATTGGTTTGTATTTATTTGCAATATGTTGGGATGTGGATGAACCAAGGAGTGTGTGTTAGAAATAATTAAAAAATGAATATTAGGAAAAATATTTCTACTCACCCTCCTACTCCTACTCCTACTCCTACCCTACACCTACCCCTACCCCTACTTCTACTTCTTCCTCCTACTCCTACTCCTACTCCTAACCCTACTCTTACTCCTAACCCTACTCCTACTTCTAACCCTACTCCTAACCCTACTCCTACTCCCACCCTACCACTATCCCTATTTAGTTCTGTGTGAGGTTTTATATCAATTTTTTTATTGCTAGAATCAGGTTGCGTAGTTGAAGACGCTCAGTTTGATCCATATCGGCCACCTCTACTCCTACCCGTACTCCTACTCCTACCTCTACACCTACCCTACCTGTACTCTACATCTACCCAACTCCTACCCTACTACTACTCCGATTAAGTATTTAAAGAAAAGAAAAAGAAAAAAATCAATAAATTTTCTATTTATATTATATCAAGTGGAAAATTTATATGAAGCAGCAAAACTCTGGAACTTTCAGCTCCGACGTCGTGAAATACGTACAGTTTTATTTTGTTTCTATTTTGTGGGTCAGCGCAACTTTTTTCAGCTCCCTTTCAGTAATTTCAATCATGAGCCGCCATGCAGCTTCGAAATATATATTTAACTATCAGCATGTTCTCTGCGGATCTCAAATTTGTACAGTATTTTTATGTGGATTTTCTGGGTTATGACATTATATTCATTTAATTATGCTGACATGTTGTTTTTGCCATGAGCTCTGGCGTGATGAAATTTGTATAGCTTTATTTTTTGTACAGATTTTTCTGGGTCTACACGACCATTTTCAGCTCCCTGATTCGTTTCAATCATGCGCTATGGAGCTTTGACGTATTAATTTAAGCCTACGCCTTCAGAATTTCTGTGTACGTATTACAATCTTCTCTTGAAAACTTGAGGTTTTTATGCAGTTAAAAAGTATGTGTTATTTTTTTAAGATAATCTTTGAGAAAGTAATTTTATGAAATTCCATCGATAGATAGAAAAAAAAAATCGCAGAGTTATTGTTAAAAAATTCACAGCGTTTGTTTTTAAATACTGCTTAAGTCAGTAGTCTTGGGTTTATTTGCTCTATTTTAAAATGTCGTGTTATATTGAATATTTTCACTCTCTCTTCCGTAGAACATATCTCTTTTTCAAACAGTATTATTAAGGGTATTGCTGGATTGTAACTGTAAACAATAAAACGAGATAACATGTTGTTTGAGCCATGTGCTCTGGCAAGCTGAAATGCGTGCCTATTTTCTGGGTCAACGCAACTATTTTCAGCCCCCTTTTAGTCGTTTCAATCACGAGCTATTGAGCGTTGAACTATCCATTCACTGTCAATTAATAAGACATCTGGTTTCTTCTTTTTTTTATAAACTAGTGACAAAATAAAACATCGGAAACATTAGTTCTGTCTAAGGTGATGGAACTTGTGATTAACGACAGACTGCTCGCATACCCCGAGAATAAATAAATTATGAATTCCGGCGGAACCGCTCGTGCAGTGATCTTCTCGCGTATGTGACGTATATTTGGGGTCGGCGCCTGGAACGTCACTGTGAGACTCAAACGGTTGCACTGGACGTTTTTAAGGACTTGCTTACATCGGGCTTGGTACCGAGGACTTGTAAACAAATTGCTTTCTTATATTTGGAGCACAGACGTCAGGTTGGAATGCTGTCCTTGTTCTACCGGTATTTTAATGGAAAATGCTCCGAGAAAGTAGCGTCGCTGATTCCTTCGGCACCGGTGCATAGTCGGAAAACTCACCAAACGCGCGCCCAACATTTGTACACGGTTGACATTTGTCACATGATAATGGGTCGTTTATACAACTCGTTCTTGTGTTCAGAAGCTCGGCTGTGGAATGAACTCCCGGCCTCCGTGTTCACTCCTTCTTATCCCAAATAAAACTCTCCACACAACATCCCCAGAGATGGCATAGACCCTGAGGGAAATTATTCCCTTCGGGGTCTCCTCCTGTTTGAAGTAACTGTAAAAAACAACCGAAGTTTAGAAAATAATCTAATTTAAATAAATAATTTAAATGACGTCCTATGATAGATCAGTTAAGATAGACTTCAAATATGAATTAGAAATTATATCATATAATCCAGTGGTCCTCAACCTTATTGTCACCGCGCACCGGTCAACGTTTGATAATTTTATCGCGTCCCGCCAAGGGGGGGGGGGGGGGGACACACACACAGTGAATGTTAATATTTTAGATTGTTTTGATTCAATAATTTCAATTGAATCGTGTTTAAACATGAGATTTAACATTTTAACTAGAATGCTAAATCAATGAAAACCATGAGCTATTGTTTCTTTGCATCGAGATGGTTCTATCTTAGGGTAATAGGAGATAATGACACCCGAAATGTATTGCTTATGTTCAGTTTATTCCGCTGTTTTGTTTTGGTTGCTATCACTGCAGAAAACCCTGCTTCACACAGATAGGATGTCGGAAATGGCCATAGGGATTTAAGGGCTGTGGTGGCATTCTCAGGGTATTCCGCCATGACTTTAATCCAGAACACCGGCAGAGTTGTTGTCTCGAACGTAGTTTTAAGGCTGCCATTATTTGCAATATCCAGCAGTTGATCTTCTTCCGCGTGTATTCTAGATTCGCCTGGTTTGTGGACAAATTTTTAAGCAGGCCCTTGCGCGGCCCGGTACCATTTGATCCACGGACCGGTACCGGGCCTCGGCCCGGGGTTGTCGACCACTGATATAATCGATAGAGTATTTATGTTAGCGCGGGAGAATTTAATTTTAAATTTATTTATTAGCTATTTACAGCTTAAATGTTCGATTGAATCAATTGAATTACGATTTCGCAATACTTTTACATGATTCTGTTCGCTAGTATGGAGGGCCGCTAAATTAACAATTTTTACAAATCAGGCAAATCAAATCACTTCGATTATATTGATAGATCATTATGCCTAAAGTGAAATGTTAATTCTATATATGATTACTTTAATCGCCCACTAAAAATAGACTCCAGTCACTTAAATTACGGTCACCCTAGTTTTATGGTTTTATCATTTGAAGACGGAGCCGTCAAGTGACAGATAACTGGTATCGCACTCTCGCTCGCGCTAAAATGCTGGCTCGCTCGAACGATCTGCACGGAAGCTAATTTATTGGATAGTAAAATGTCTTCTTGTATAAAGGATTTTTTTTACGTAGTGCAAAGTTTTTGTTTAAAGTTGCATCGAATTTAATAGTTAACATTATTTATTTGTAAAAAACAAACGGCCTTTTTAACAAAGATGTATGTACGAGTATACAGGTGGAAAAAAACAACCTTAAACAAAAAAAGGTTTTTGTACTTAAGTTGGTTAGAGACAGGAGTTTTAATATGGCCTTAAATTAAGGAAGAGGAGTAGGGAGAGGAAGATTGCACGGGAATAGAATTTATAATAATAAAAATTATGACAAAATAACTGCCCAGAGCCACTGGGACTATGGCATCCGCAATGTGGGGAATGTTACGCAGGAGAGACCACCATTCAGAATATAAACGTATTTTGAAGTGACTTTAGCAATGGTAAGTGATCAGTCTAAATATCCAGGTACATTCGCCACCTTCCCCTTTTACATTCTCTGCCCCAGTAGGGTATTTTCGGTATTTTTTATTTATTTATATATATATATATATATATTTTAATTAAGAAAAAGATTACGATACCGACGGTATTTTTATTTTATTTTAATGTTTACGAATAAATTTTCTATAACGTTCTAAATTTTGATATGTTGCCAAAACGACATGTTCGTTTTTATTCGTGAATATGGCGTTGTTGACGTCACGCCGAATAACGTCGGTGACAGGCGTCTTACCAGCCAGCAGCATTATGTACATCATAATGACGTCTTAGCCAGCTCGAACGTAATAAATACGCAAATAAAAAATATTGGGATAACTTATTGAAGCTTATAAACCTCATTTTAATATTTAATCATTAAAGATAGTATTAACAAATTTCAATGAAACATGAAACAGGAAATAAAAAGGAAACGGTCGCAAGTGAGACTCGAACTCAGATCTAGTCGTACCGGGACCGGAGTCTCAACGTTCTCGATGTTTCATTAAGATTTGTTAATATTATTTTCTTCACCGATTAAATAATGATTTTTTCCCTTTTTACTTGCTGCCTTGAAAAGTTTTGTCAATTTTCCAGCTACTGATAAGTAACTGACTAATTTTCCAGCTTTGTATTTGTCAGTGAATTTTCTAGTTTATCGCCGCGCGTTCTCGGGAACGCATGTCCCAATCAAAACATTACGTTATCTTCGTAAAGATAAAAATAAACATTTATCCGTTATCTTTAGTAATAAGGGACGTCGTATAATTAGAGTGTGCGGTGTATGACTTAAGAATATATATACCGAAACTGGTTACTTTCCACAATATTTAAAAAAAAGTGACATATTATGTTTTGTGAACAAATCATAGCATTATCTTTATCCAAGTAAAGATAAAAAACTAAACCATTATCTTTGGCAATAAGTTATAAGGGACATCGTATAATTAATGTGCGGCTTGTGCCTTATATGCCTTAAGAAGCTAATATGGAATATTTTTCAATATCCCAGTTTTTTTTTGATAATGATTTTTGTGTTTTTTGAATAAATGCATAATTTCGTTGATAACTCGGTTGTAAAGTCTCTTTCTGTTACATGCGTCGTTTATGGGAGAAAGGGGAGAGGTTACAACGAAGTTCTCAGAAGCGGATCAGTTTACCAAGAAAACATGAAAAATCAATGTTTAAAAAAAATTTTGATTGATTTTTGTGATAATTGATTGATTTCTTAAAAAATTGATATCAGAGTTACCTTTCCCGCCTTAGGACACATTTAACGAAAAGTGACTTAACGGTGGAGCTTTCAGTGGCGGGATCATAAAACTGTTTAGTTGAAACTGAAAATTTATTTGTTTTTTAAAGATTATTGTGATAAAATATCCTATTCATTTGATGTTAACTTTTTGCACTTGAATGCCGCCGTAGCGGCGGTGGCGTACATAGTTTACCGCGTTATTCGAGAGCCGCCGCTTTGGCAGTTACAAAAGTAATTTCTAAAATTGTTAATATTAACATTGCTGTTAGATCTTTGAGTTTTCAATATAAGTTAACCAAGTTTGTACATTGTAATAAATTGCTAAAGTAGACAAATGAGGGTGTCTCCTATGACGGAATTTCATGTTATTTCAACTGTATCGCGAAGTAACTGCATGCTGAGGACAGAACTTTTTAAATTTTTCAAAAATATAAGCCGTCAAAATGTTGATAATTTCGCCGGCCGGCCGATACGCGTGTGACGTCACGGTTCATAAAGTGACCGGCGCCTCCTTAAATGTCATAGACGCAGCTGGATCCGTGTGACGTCACGTCTTTACCAAGTTTACTTTGAAAGCTCATAACTTCTTCATTTTTGGAGATAACGAAACACTATTTTATCTTCATTATTATGTTTTTAAATGTAATAACATTTTTATCAAAATAAATATTAGGAGACAACTTAATTATCCGCATTCAGGAAAGTGAGGTAATACACACACCAGTGCCTACCCGAAGATAATGAACCGTTCAAATAAATTTCACGACTTGTCGTATGATTATACAGCACCACATATTCTACCGAGTACAAAAGACACTTACGACAGTTCTTCTCAGCTTTTCGAATGATCAATCTGATTCACCGATCAGCCAAATGTTTTGTTAAGTATTAGCTCTCTTTGCTTCTATCCAAGAATTTTTCATCTTAAATTTCTATGGAGGTGCCTGCCCACTATAAAATAGTATCCGCCCACTTTCATACACAATAAAATAGTAGCCGCCCACTTTTAAGACAATATAGTGACATCAAAGTAAAAACTTTCAATGTAAAAATAACGTAGATGAGTTCATATTGTTTTTATTATGAATAGATATCATTTGTTTTAAAAACTAAAACACAAACTAACATTTTATACTTCACAAACGCATGTGTTAAAAATATGTTTAAAATAAAATGTTAACTTGACTTTTGATAATGCCGCGGAGCACAATGTTCGTTTCGTACATTCAACATTTGCGTTTCTCGATGAGTGAAAAAACAAGACAAAACGTAGCTTATAATTACTAAAATAAGTTGGGTTCTCTTCAGCTCTATTAAAAACATATAATAAACACGTTTTGACATTCGAAAACGGAAATACATATTTGTCATTCTATAATTGAATCGCGTAACAAAGATCGTCAACTAATAATGACATTTGACATTTCGGTGGCGTTTGTTCACCCCGTTGACACTTTTTATTACTCGTTTTCTGCTGAGGAGAACTTTAATCCACACAAATAGATATCCTTTGATCGTAAATTTGATCGAGAATTTCTTTGGGAAGAGCGTATTTGCGCAGTAAGATGTAAGAGTAGATTTTTTCAAATTGTTTTTCACTCAAGAGTTGGTGGACGATATTTTGAATGAAGCAAATGCTTTATGGCAGGAAGAAAATACGAGAGATCCGTCAACTTTTTTTAATTTTCATTTTTCGTTTTAAAAGTACTTCGAATTAGAATTATGCATATACACAAAAAGAGACGAATGCAAAGGGTTAAATACATCGTAAATATCTTAAACTTTTTTACCTTATTTTTATGAATATGTCTATATTTGCGTTTTTCTTGAATATATAATAATGAAAGTGGTAATTATTTGGCCATTTTAGCATAAACTCATATTTAAAAAAAAATATATTTTTATCTATTTTAATTTAAAATTTTGTGTCTCAGTCTTAAGGGGGATCTACTTCCCAAAATTAGAACGAAATCACTCTCTCCTTATGCAGGTGGCGGAAGGGTTGAAATTCCCGCTTACTCCCGAAATTTCGCTTTCGTGGCCCGGCGTTATGAATGGTTTTCAGTAATGTTTTGAGGTTGTGTTGTGTTACCCCCATCTCTGTACCTACTCCTATACTTACTCCTACCCCTTCCCTTATCCCTGCCTCTACTTCTACCGCTACTCTAACTGCCACCCCTCCAGTAATTTTACTCTTATTTTGAACGAATATACCAACATTCTGCTTTAAGGGATGAGAAAGGGGGACAGGATGGTTTTAAAAAATCTCATATAGACAGTGACCTTCCACTTGTATTGTAGGTCAAGTGTGTAAAATTTCATCCAGCTCGGAATAAAACGAAATTTAAAAAAAAAAAACCACCCTACTACAGACACTTTTTTTATGGTGACCGGACAAATCAACATTACACGTTTTAATTAGCACACTTTTTAAAAGTGATATACTCGTACACTTATAGTATGAGAAAAACAAAAAATATGTACTCACCTTAAAATCTAACCTAACCTAACCACGTACACATTTTTTTTAACCTTAAATTAATAAAAAATAAAATCCTAGCTTAGGTTATGTTAGTCTTTTAGGCTATTTTTTCAATCTCTTAATGAGTTTATATCACTTTTAAGAAGTATGCCGATTCATACGTGTGTTGATTTGATGGAACCCTTATTTATATAATATGAAGATATGATGATAAAGAAATTTAAGAGGAACGACTACGCGGCCTGTTGCATACGAAACTTCATTTTGGATTTGAGGCCATCTCAATCAAATCTCATCTGAACCTAATGATCTTTTTTTTATCAAAAAGTATAGTAACTATCTAGTATGGATTAGAAGTAATTTATGTATTTTTGTATTACATTGTGAAATATAGGCCATTGCAGGAATTGATTTTTCGCGATTTTAGAGGCACTTTTAACAATTATTTGGGGGTTAAGGATGATTTAAAAAAGGGTTTACCACGTCTGCCTTGAAAATATAATGAAAAAAAAGCATTATGGTGGACTTTAAATTAAATTAAAACCGACCAATTTATATTGGAACACAAATTTTCCGTACATAATTTAAAATATCAACCCGAAAAAACCTTTTTTTTTTAAATGTTTTGTTTTTATATTTTTATTTACGTAATCATATTTACATAGCAAATATGATATTTTTTTTTAATCTGTAAATCCGCAAATAATTCTCCAAGTTCCCTGTAAAATTATGAAAATTGATTTTTTTTTTCATGGCATATACTTCATATTTTAAAACACAAATAAATAAAATACTTCTCATACGTACTAGATATTTACTAAACCTTTAATTAAAAAAATATATATGTCATTCAGTTTGGATGGGTATTTTGGCCTCCAATACAAAATTTAGTTATGTATGAAAAAGGCAGCGCAGCCGTTCCCTTTAAGAGTTGTTATTTTCTTCTAAGTTGGTTGGTACAAGAAATCGTAAAAAAAGACAATGTTTTACAGTTTGTTATTGTGTTCAAACTTTGAACGCAATAACACGATTTAATGTGCAATTTCATTTGACTTTCTTACTACACAAGAGTCTAAACCAGCCCTGGCCAACCCGCGGCCCACGGGCCGCATGCGGCCCGCTGCATACGTGCGGCCCGCGGTCATGTATGAAGAAATATATATTTTTTTAATTATCGGGTACTTCAGAATGTCTTTAAAATCACATTTAAGTTATTAAAACCAGTATTTTTTTTATAATTACACCAAATGCTCAAATGTCTGTATGAGCGGCTCTTGGAAAATTTTAGGTCGTCAATGCGGCCCGGGGTGCTTTTTGGGTTGGCCAGGGCTGGTCTAAAGCATAGATTCCTAACCTTTTTTTCCCCCGTGGACCCTTTTGCTATTCTTTTAATTGTCCGTGAACCCTCCCCCCCAGCCAGCCTCGTCTGTCCAAAACTTTGGTATAATACTGACAAGTGGTATTTATTCACTGCGCCATGCATTTATTTTTTACGGAGACAGGAGGCCCTGAGGGAAATAATTTCCTATTAGAATTCAAATTAAAGCTACTTTTTAATTTCAATTGTAATACAATGGAATTCCGCCACGAATTATCAGTCCAAAAACTAGACTCATTGAAATAATTTCCCTCAAGGCCTATTTCATCTTTGGGGATGCTGTGTGGAGGGTCTTTTAGTGGATAGAAAGGAGTGAACTTGGGTCTTGAAGAGACCCATTTTGTAGGATGGAAGAAACAGAGGTCGGCAGATCATTCCACAGCCGAGCTGTTGAACACAAGAACGAGTCGTAGAAGCGAATGTGACAAATGTCAACCGTGTGCAAATGTTGGGGCGAGTTTGGCGCGTTTCCCGACTATGCACCGGTGCCGAAGGGATCGATGACGCTAGTTCCTCAGAGCATCGTCCATTAAAATACCGGTAGAACAAAGACAGCGTTCCCACCTGACGTTTGTGCTCCAAAGATTGCAATCCGTTTGTTAAGATAGCAATAAATAAATAAATTTTCATACCAGCATTTGCTGCTGGTATGAAAATTTGTAAAAACGTGCACATGAAATGTGCCTGGCAGTAGGCTTGTCGAGCGAAACTTACTAGGGTGCTTTACTATGCGTGCAATCCAAATGAACTCCCATCCTTGGACCCCCTGCAGATCTATATGGACCCTCAGGGGTCCATACGGAACACTTTGGGAACGTATGATTTAGAATGTCCGGAGTCAATAAGACTAGGAATCCCTGATTTGGAGTATGTTGAGAGGCTTTGATTTTAGCATTAAATATCGAATAAATCCTCACGATACCAGAATTCACTGCAAAACACCAAAAAACCAAATGAATCACGATATTATGACTAAAACGACAAAATTTTAATGTTATCTCGGAAATATGAATCACATTGAATATTTCGCCAACACTTTAAACGCATCCGTTTGCGTACTAAATTGAATATTTCACACATATAATAACAAGTTGTAGATCCTGTCAGTATCGCCCTGGTGAAAGACCATCATTCAGATCGAATGTTGCTAATAATAACATTATTAAATTTGATTTAAATAATTTTTTTTTTTTATATGAATACCGCACAAGAGTCCCAACTGCTCCCAACCGTCTGGAGCCAGTGAGACTAACTCTCTCTCCGGCTATTGTTCTACTCATCTCAAGATTCGTGGGTGAGAATGATGGATGAAGCACGGGGAAGTGGGATGTATATCATGACACAGTAAATAAAAACCTATTTAAAGGAAAGAACATAATTTATTGATTCTAAAACCACGACTATC
The DNA here is from genome assembly GCA_022606495.2 of Halesus radiatus. Lineage (NCBI taxonomy): Eukaryota > Metazoa > Arthropoda > Insecta > Trichoptera > Limnephilidae > Halesus > Halesus radiatus. The sequence continues at coordinate 87,509 of JAHDVE020000062.1, forward strand.
ATGGTGGAGCAAAGAGGAAGAGAAAAGAGAAGGATTAAGTTAAAACGAAAAGGTTTAAATAATAATTGATGGCTCTTATGGTCCGATTCTTCTCCTCAGCATCATGGAAGGCCTCTCCAGGTCCAGATGCTCACCGATTTCCGCCGTCACCTTCAGCGAAGTCTATGACGACTCTTCTGAAGCGCCATACGCCACAGCTTCTTCCGTGGGGTCCAGACAATGGAATGTGAGGATGCTACCTTATGTCCTGTTTGGTCCTCGATACAGCAACTGACCCTCTTGTCCGTTCATCACTCTTCTGGGATTTTCTCCAAAGCAGCAAGCACGCGCGGTTTGGTTTCATAGCCTCACAATTTGGCCATCAATAAATCCATAAACTAAAACATACCCACTTCGGGTAAATTCAATAGACGCACTCCGACGTCAAACAAAACAGAAAATTAACACATAATCCCTCCCAAAAAAACACGTCGATCACGACCGCCCGAGTCAGGTTATATCGCCCGCCATGTTGACTTGCTCCCTTCCGTCCGATGTCTCCCATAGACATTCTCTCACGAATCTCTCTTCCGTAGACAATCATCACAATCATAGACGCGGGGTCAGTATTTACGTTACAATTCCCCGCTTCCCCGTAAAAATTTTATGCCGCGAAGTGAAGTAAAATTTGACCTAACCTTCCTCTCTACTCTTTTCAATTACAGAAAAAACTGAAAACAAAGAAAACAAGTAACAACCAATATAAAACAAAAGTCAAAATTGACATACAAAATGGCATATCTTAGTATGACAATACACAAAAAAAAATCAAGTTGTGATACATTGGTGGTTAAGCATAACCGAAAAGCAAGGAAACACTTCATACTTATAATCCTCAAGCAACTTATAAAATAAATAAAAATAAACAAGTTACATGAACCAAACACTTCCTCACTTTATGAGAGTCAATCTCTCTAGGTTAACACTTGTGAGGTTTGGAGAACTCAAGCTCCCACTTCAAAATTTTCAAAAAATTATTTTTATTATTATTAATACCCTACTTAACTAATCCTCTCTTCCTCTTAACAAAAAATTACAATTACAATACAGTTTCAACAGGGTTTTTTTTTTTTATGTATCTAAAGAATTAGACACAGTATACCAATATCCATTGGATAGTTTGCGTATTCACCTCCAAAAATTTTCCTCGTCGTATAGTTATAGAACTATTTGGTTGTCATTTAGCCATTGCTAAATAGTATAAAGATGAGGGTTTACATGTTACAATACCTATCTATTCGTGTGGTTTCATACATCTTCCTATCTTTTCAAATTGGTGCTCGATTTTTTTTTAATCAAAAATCGACACGGGATCAAATTGGTGCTCGATTTTTTTTAATCAAAAATCGACACGGAGTCAAATTGGTGCTCGATTTTTTTTAATCAAAAATCGACACGGGATCAAATTGGTGCTCGATTTTTTTAAATCAAAAATCGACACGGGATACACAAAAATACTGTTAGATTTACACTGGTGTTAGCAGTGTAAAAATAGTATATATTTACTAAACCTATTGGACAAATTAACTTAAAATACTAATCAAAATTATTATAAAAACAACAAAACAAAAAAAAAATCAATCGTCATCTTTTTTTTTTTTGTTTGTTTTGTTAGGGCGCCACTGATCTAAAAGATCAGAGAAACAAATAATATGTTTCTATTCTAGTCTAATGAGGATAAGTGTCAAAAAAAAAATATCATCAATAAATTAGAATTTGTGTTTATTCTGAGCACCTGTATTGAAGGTACCAAACTCCAGTACATGTGACCACAATAACACCTTTAAAGAAACAAGTGGAGCGACATGAAGGATTGGTAGTCCCACATGCAACCACACTGTCATCTTCATCTTTAAGAGACGCGTACTATCTCTTTTTTTTTTTTTTTTTTAAATAGCGGATACAATTCCTCTTTCGAATAGCTGTTTATGTTATTGAACTCCATTGTAAACAGAATTAAATTACTTATAAGTATTTATAAATTATCCGAGACGCAAACAACCGTGTACACGCAACACCATCTATTGTCAAAATCATGAAACATTTTAACTTCATTTATTTAAATTTATTTGCATTAGTTTTAGTTTCCGACGCCAGGAAATGCCTGTATCGCAAAAATAATTACCGTTTCTTTCAAGAATAACAATGTCACAAATATGCAAAAAAATTACGACAGTTAATATTTACCAACCTTCTAATGACGTGATCGCTGACATCATGTATGCACACATATACATAAACAATATTATGATATAATTAATAATATTTCTGTATCAATCAATACATCACACAACACGAACTTCACCCATCAATTCCCGAGTCCGTGTCCATAATATATTAAATATTATTCACAAAAAACGTTGAGGCGCCAAAATGTAGCGTCTCAACCCGTAGGTTGCTAAAACACGTTGGAGCGCCAAAATGTAACCCTCTCCGGCTATTGTACTACTCATCTCAAGATTCGTGGGTGAGACTGATGGATGAAGCACGGGGAAGTGGGATGTATATCATGACACAGTAAAAAAAACCCTATTTAAAGGAAAGAACATAATTTATTGATTCTAAAACCACGACTATCATGGTGGAGCAAAGATGAAGAGAAAAGAGAAGGATTAAGTTAAAACGAAAAGGTTTAAATAATAAATGATGGCTCTTATGGTCCGATTCTTCTCCTCAGCATCATGGAAGGCCTCTCCAGGTCCAGATGCTCACCGATTTCCGCCGTCACCTTCAGCGAAGTCTATGACGACTCTTCTGAAGCGCCATCCGCCACAGCTTCTTCCGTGGGGTTCAGACAATGGAATGTGAGGATGCTACCTTATGTCCTGTTTGGTCCTCGATACAGCAACTGACCCTCTTGTCCGTTCATCACTCTTCTGGGATTTTCTCCAAAGCAGCAAGCACGCGCGGTTTGGTTTCATAGCCTCACAATTTGGCCATCAATGAATCAATAAACTAAAACATACCCACTTCGGGTAAATTCAATAGACGCACTCCGACACTCAAACAAAACAGAAAATTAACACATAATCCCTCCCAAAAACACGTCGATCACGACCGCCCGAGTCAGGTTATATCGCCCGCCATGTTGACTTGCTCCCTTCCGTCCGATGTCTCCCATAGACATTCTCTCACGAATCTCTCTTCCGTAGACAATCATCACAATCATAGACGCGGGGTCAGTATTTACGTTACAACTATGGCATTCCCAATTGGGGAATGTTGTGAGGCTGAAAGTATTGGGGAGAGAAAGGAGAAGGGGAAGATTGGGAAATACCTGGCGATTCAGATCTGGTCGCCAAAAACGGCTAAAAGCCATTTCAAGCAACGTTTCAATTCTGAATGGTGGTCTTTCACCAGGGCGATACTGAGAATATCTTCCACTCTGGAACGTGCACAAATATACCATATAATATATAAAATAATAAATTTAAAATTAATTAATTGTGAAAGAGCACAAATTAATTAAATAAAATTTATTTGCGCACGCCGGGATTTGTTGCCGGGACCGGCGATCTTCGGATTCGTAGTCGAGAGCCTTACTCCTCGACCACGGAGGCCGTCAACGATAACTCGATTAGAATAGCAATAACCTAACCTAACCCAACCCAACATTAATCTATCCCTTCTCCCGACCTTCCACACTCCCTTCTGCCTCATAACATACCACAATTATTGGGGATTCCATGGTCCCACTGGCTCCGGACAGTTGTAACTCTTGTGCGGTATTCGCAAATCAAAATTATGCGGAGCGGATGGACAAAGGAGTTTTAGTAGAATATATGCGCAAATGAATGGTAGAAGTCGGGGACGCCTCAAGAAGGCCATGTCAAGAGTCTGCGTGAAATACGATGTCTGAATGTGGATGATGCCAGGAACTTGATTCCGGTTCTTTTAAAGACATTTTGCTTAACTGCGATTCCGATTCCATATCGATGACAATACATTTTTAAAGGGGTTTGTAGTTTAATTATCATAGTATAATTCAAAATTATAGGTGCATCACACATACTTAATACGTGTAGTTTATTATAATTATAGGTGCATCACACATACTTAATACGTGTAGTTTATTATAATTTTTAGAATTGTAATCGTTTTTATCCGACATTTCGGGCTTTTGGCATAGGTACTTTACAAACATCGCAATTTCGTTAAATCAGTTCATGTAATAGGATTATTATGCGACAAATTCACTAATAATGTTTAAAGCAAAACTAACGATAATATTCAGTTTTTTTCTTGTTAAAACTAGACAAATATCAATATTTTTAAAGGATGTCATTCGATGAATGACGGCTGTCATCTGAGAGAACCGGAGTGTAGTTAAGAAAAAATATTTAAGCCGAAGAATATAAGGACAATGCCTTATCCTTAAAAAGAGCTGGAATCAGGCCCCATAAGTGTGATCCGAGACAGTAGTGTGGCGTTCAATCCTCTCTTCCCATCCCTGCCGAGAAATGATCAGTTACTTCGTTTGTTCAATGATTTGGCGAAATAATCGTCTCATGCTCTTCATATTAAAAAAATGTTTTTTTTCTTTTATTTAATTTATTACTCGCTGAAGTACCCGGCGTTGCTCGGGGATATGAATGGTTTGGAATGAAGTTATGAGATATCGCTACCTCTAACCCTACCCCTACTGCTACCCCTACTTCTACCCCTACTGCTTCCCCTACCCCTACTTCTACCCCTACCTCTACCCCTACCCCTACTCCTACTCTTACCTCTACTCCTACTCCTACCCCTACCCCTACACCTACTCCTATCCCTACTCCTACCATTACTCCTACCCCTACTTCTACCCCTAGCCCTACTTCTACCCCTACTGCTTCCCCTACCCCTACCCCTACTCCTACTCCTACTCCTACCCCTACACCTACTCCTACCCCTAATCCTACCACTACCCCTACCACTACCCCTACCCCTATCCCTACCCAGTAATCTTCCTCTGATTTTGAACATCAAGTGTGTTAAATGTCAGTGTAAGTTCGGAATAAAATTGAAGATTTGTATAAAAAACATACCGACCCACAGACACTCTTCTTTATATGTATATAGAAGGTAGATATAGTTAGGTTTACGCCATAAGTTAGCATTCTGACATCTTATTTACTTTGTTTTATTTATTTATTTGCACGCGACTCAAGATTGCAACTGTCTGGTTCCAGACATTTATACATACTCAGGTGTTTTTCGGAGTTATGACCGACTTAAGTATTATTTTGATTTACTCGATCGTGTCGAGTATTCCAACGGCGTCTTCGACTTATTCTCTCACCCACTTGCCTTACTTTAAAAAAAAAAATTATTGATGGACCATTATCCAATTACATAATTTACATGACACGAAATGAAATAAAGAGGAGCTACATACATAATACACGAATGAAGCAATGACAAAAAAATTACATTTGAGAGAACAATGAAGTCAAAGCCCGAACAAGGTTTTGGTAGAGTCCACGATATTAGACATACTAAATAATAATCCTCGAGGTTTAGTTTCCTAAAGCCTGACAAAAATCATTTAGACTGCTACCAAAAATTTCAAGGACCTGGCTTGAGTTGACAAGTTTCGACATTCTGGACAGTGGAGAATGGTACTTATAATTATACAGTGATGTGTAAAAGAAGTGTGCTGTGGGCGTGTCTCTGTGCCCAAATTGAACTCAATTTTTACACTTCGACATTTTAAATAGTCGAATTTATTTCCTGAGTAGTTAACCAATTTCATTTCCCTGTCTGGGACCCAGGAGTCAAAAGGTCTTTCTTGTAGACATCTGTTTTTTTTAATACATAGATCTCAAACGGTGATCTCTGGCGCAACAAAATTTGCATATCTTTTCAATTAGATATTTACATTACAATAATAACAATTGGATAATTTGTATAGCGTCCTTTTTTTGAGGGCCTTGTACAGATATTAATTCATATTCTCCATCTAATTATGTACATACAGACAGATACAGAAAAATATATTTACCTTCTAGGTCACTTTAGATGAACACAGTTTTATTAGATTTAAGTATTTAAAACAAGTAATATGCCCAAAACTTACATAAATGCACGTTTACAAAGCAATAATAATTAATAAGTACACACAACAATTATAATCTTGCAAAAAATATGCTAAATCAAATTAAAAACAAGTGAAAGATCGAAAACATATTAGGGTTGGTACATAAAGTAATTCCTTATTGTCACCCGTGTTGATGGTACACTGTTTTGGTACCCAATATTGACTGTCTAATAAAGGGCGTCATCACATTATCAGCTTGATATTATGGGAACGGCTGCGCTACCTGTTTCATACATAACTTAATTTAGGATTTGAGGCCAAAATACACATCCTAACTGAATAATGTATTTTTTAAATTAAATGTTTAGTTAATATCTAGTACGGATGAAAGGTATTTTATTTATTTTTATTTTAAATTACGAACTATACGCCATAAAAAAGAATCATTTTTCATAATTTTAGAAAATTATTTCCGGGTTTATTGTAGTTTTTAAAAAATTATAATATTTGCTATGTAAATATGATTATGTAAATAAAAATATAAAATCAAAACATTTAAAAAAAAAAACATTTTTTCGGGTGGATATTTTAAATTATGTACGGTGAATTTATATTTCAAACTTAAATTGGCGTTTTTAATTTAATTTAAAGTTCGCCATAAACGTTTAATTTAAAAAATATATCATTCAGTTTGGCTGTGTATTTTTGCCTCAAATCCAAAATTAAGTTTTGTATGAAACAGGCCGCGCAGCCGTTCCTCTTAACGGTAGAGGAATTTTCGAGTCCGTGTTAATTATGCATTATGCTGTTCCCGACGAACCAGGGACTTTTGGTGAATCGCCGGAACAATGCATTCTGGAATGATTCTAGCCTCTTTGTATTTGAAGTAGCCCGTATGGGTAATTATTAGACACTAAAAAAATAAATTATAATCACCAGTCAACAATATCCATTGGTAGTAGCAGCACATGTTTGACTAATTTTGGTAATATTTTGAAATAATCTCTTTTAATAATAGATAACAATAATGCGTGTCCAAAGTCAAGAGATAAACAAATGATCATCCAGCGGGTTATCAGTAACTGTACTGCAGGCCTAAGATAACTGATAACAAACATACTAATTTTTTTATTGGTTTTCCTCGTTTTTTTTAAGGAGGAACGGCTGTGCTGCCTGTTTCATACATAACTTAATTTTGGATTTGAGGCCAAAATACCCATCCAAACTGAATGATATATTTTTTTAAATTAAAGGCTTAGTAAATATCTAGTATGGATGAGAGGTATTTTATTTATTTTTGTTTTAAATTATGAAGTATATGTCAGGAAAAATAATCTTTTTTTTTTTAATTTTAGAGGCAATTTAGAAAATTATTTACTGGTTAATAGTATTTTAATTTTTTTTATCATATTTTCTAGGTAAATATGATTACGTAAATAAAAATATGAAAACAAAACATTAAAAAAAATAACGTTTTTTCGGGTCGATATTTTAAATTATGTACGGAAAATTTGTGTTACCACGTAAATTGGTTGTTTTTAATTTAATTTAAAGTTCACCATAATGCTTATTTTATTATTGAAAAAAAAAAAAAAAATTTCGAAGCAGGCGGGGTAAAACTTTTTTTTACATCACCGTTAGCCCGCAAATAATTGTTAAAAGTGCCTCTCAAATCAATTCCTCTAATGGCCTATATTTCATAATGTTAACCAAAAATAAATAAGTAGATATTTACTATACTTTCTGTATAAAAAAATATCATTTGGTTTAGGTGAGTATTTTGGCCTCAAATCTAAAATTAAATTTTGTATGAAACAGGTCGCCCAGCCGTTCCTCTTAAATAACGATGATCAAAATAATAAAAATTAAAAATCGAGTTGTCAGAAATTTACAAAAAAATATCTGTAAAATGCTGAAGCTGTTGTTAAAAGTATTTATTGCTAGATTAAATAAACGGCGTTGCTCGGATTTATGAATCGTTTAGAGGAAAGTTTCCAGGTTGTGATGAGATAGCCGTACTCCTGTCCCTAAAAAGTAAATACAAACTCCAATGGTCCTCTGAATGGAAAATATTTTCTCTAACAAAAGGTCATCACTTCTCATTAATCAATCGTCAATACCTGGTTTCATAAATACACTTGCATGTAAAAAAATATATTTTCTCCATAACTCGAATGAGACTAGGTCACACTTCTTGTCTTAGTCACCTTGCCAGGTTCCACATAGTCAGCTCGCCTTACTGTGATTGTGGGTCAGAGGATACTCTGGACCATAATTTCTTCGATTGTCCTATCAATGACCAATTTCCAAACTTTATGCATGAATTGGTAAAACTTTAAATTGAAACTCCCTACTAGTATTCCCTGCTTTCTAAGTCTTAACACCCCTCAAATTAATAATTTATTAGCAAAATCTTTTTATAGAAATGGCTTTAAAATTTAAGTCATTGGGCATAAAAAAATATTAATTTAAGCTGTAACTTATTTATTAAAAATTTTTTTTGCCCAAATATTACATCCCGTTTAAAAGTAATAAATTTTAAGAAAAATCTGTACTATTAAAATCTAACTGATTAAACATGGCCAATATCGCCCTTAATGGGAGAAAGTCATAATATAACACAAAAAAACTCCATAGTGAATATTTATTTAATTGTTATTCTGTTTTTATAATTTATTTTTTACTTTATATTTCACGCTGGTTACATGTCTGGTTTGCTAATGTAATTTTTAATTTTTGAAATGTGTAGTAATTTCACATGTGTTTGACTCGCGCATTGTGCTTTGTAAATCAATGCCATGTACTAGCTCTACCATTGTTAGACAACAAATGGTTAACACCATTTAACAGAAGTGTATATTACAATTTTCATGTAAAATCTCACTAGGGCTTAAATATATTAATAAACATATTCAATGCACAATTCATACCCGACCTTAAAAAAAACTACACTCTGTCTACCTTTGATCATTGATTAATGCACGTCGCTGCTGAACACGGCCAAAGCCATTTCATCCAACGTTTTGACATAGAATGTTCTTTCATTAGGGTGATTCTGAGAATTCTCCCCCCCCCCCCTTCCGCTCCTACCAGCTTCACAACATGCCCCAAATGAGATTGCCATAGTCCCACTTGTCCCGGGCAGTTAGGAGGCTTGTGTACCTGAGATGATATTTCAAAAGAATTGCATTGTTTATTTTCAATTTGGTAGGCGGGTATGCCGTCCCGGAACCATGTATTGGATAACCAACACCTTTGTCGTAGGTTACCCCGAGTGGTTCCTCCACGTTAGCAGAGGCTCCCGGGTTCATGGGGTGAGGTTTGTACAGGTATTGGCGGCGGATGCCTCTACCAACCAACTGCGTGTTGGGCCGGATCGGAGAGGCCGGTTGAGGGAGACCCCTTGACCTCTCCAGCCGGACTCTCGACCCATCACCTTGCACTGCGTCGGGAGGGATGGATTCATACGTTCGTCACTCCTGGGGGGGGGGGGCTGGTTCTTTTGCTTAACTACGGTTCCGGTTTTCTCGGATGACAGCTGTTATTCAGCGAATGTTAGCTCGTAATCATAAACTACACGTGTTAAGTATTTGTGATGTATCTATAATTTCTAATAATACTGTGATTATTAAACCACACATTCCTTTAAATAGTATTGCCATTTACATGTAATCGGAATTGTAGTTAAGTACAATGTCTTTAACCCTAAGGATATGGACAATCCCTTATCCTTAAAAAGAACCGGAATCGGGTCCCTGGACACACCGACCCCCAGAATCATACCCAACCCTCGAACCCTTTTCCTTTCCAGAACTTTCTTTCCTTCCTTTCCTAAAAAAAACCCTCCACATAGCATCTCCAAAAATGAGATAGGATCTTATTAATAAGAAATTATTTTTGTCAGCCTCTCCCTTGTAATGTAAAAAATAAATTACGATAGGGAATTAGAGTTTAAAAAAAAAAAAAAATTATTTTCAATATTCACCTCCAAACTTAAATACACGTATATATATATATATATATATATTTTTTTTTTTAAGGTTCGTTTTCATACTTCAATTAATTCTTAAGTTTTGAATTTTTTAAACGACGTCAAAATGGGCAGAATCCAGCCAGGCGTGTGCATGACGTCATCCGCACTGAACGATACCCGTCAGAAGGACAATCTGTATTGAGATTATATTTACCTTCAACAGGGAATTCCAGTACATTTTTTTTTCGTTCATTCGCTTTACATGTCCAAACCATCTAACCGACCCATTCTTATGACGGTGATGCGTGCGTAATGAGTAAGATTGCGGTGACAGCTGGCAGCTATACCGTGTGGCTCCTCGGTTGTCAGCGGTAAACACAAACATTCAAACGTTAAAAATCAATTTTCGTATGAAATTTTGATGTCATCAAAAAAAACCTTTTATCAAGTTATACGTTTAACATTAATAATAAAATTGCTGTAATTTCTTATTGAAGTAAAACAAATCTCAGTATCGTTTGTGCGCAATATAACGTACAATTTCACAATTTCGACATTCTTCACAATACCCTTTCAAAATATCGAACCGGAGTAATACGTACGACCACAAATTGATGCACGAGTATAAAATGTATCGAGAGCATCTCTTGTCCCGATCCTATCTTCCTCTTCCTCTCTCCCTTTCCTTCTTATTTTGTTTTTGTTCTTTTTTTTCTCATAAAACATTTGTACTTAACCACTGTTAGCCCAAGAAACTTTGTTGGCTTACCTTTTGTATATAAATTTGTATTAAACGCTGTTTGTTTCTTACAAATAAATAAAGTACGGATGACGTCACGCGCGCCTTTGCCTGATGCCTCTCGGATTCTCCCCTTTTTGGGGGCGTTTTAAAAAATTCTAACTTTGACAATTAATTTAACTATGAAAACTGATTTAAAAAAAAGTTTATTTATTTTTAAAAAAATCACTCAGCTCCCCTAGAAATATAATTTTTATTTTTTATAAATAAATATAATAAATGTGTTGGTTTTGTTTATTTATTGAATGCAGTGTTCATTGAAGTAGGTCACTTGAGACCTGTTCCGAGGCGAGGATATGCAAATACATTCTAAGAACGATAAGCAGTAACTACCTTCACAGGTAATTCCCCCGCAGACATCTGCCTGGAAATGAATCATCTCTTGCTAAACCTTTTATGGATAGATCGTCGTAATTTTTCCAGACAACCAACAAACAGTATTATCCTACAAAGTCTTATCTAAAATTGCTTTCCCTCCGTAAAACATTTCATTCAAGTCTGAATTCGCCTCCATTCTTCCATATAATTTAGATATTTTAATATATCTCTATATGTAAAAATTAATGTTTGTCTTTATGTCCTCGATTTTCTCGAAAATTATTCAACCGGTTTAACTGAAAATAGTACAGTTTGTTGTTATTAGTGCCGGGAAGGTTTAGAGATATATTTTTACAATATTTTTCCCCAAATCTAGGGAGGTTATTGTAGAGAGCCGTTTGCATCAAACAACAGACGACTAGATTTAGACAGTCAGGTTCTTCTATCAACATTCGTCCAGCTCTCTGAAATATACTCGGTTACGATTCTCGAAAAATCTACGGTTTAAATAAATACGCAGTTAAGTCAGATATAACCGGGCCGTAAATAAGTTCAGATATTAAGTTTCTCGCGGTAAATTTATGCTCCACGGAAGATCGCTCTTGAGATAATAATTGTTACCGGAGAAGTCACATATAGATTTTTACTTTTAGAAGGGAATGCGTTTTAGACGATTTTAGTTTCGAGTTCGAGGTGAACGATCAACATTCAGAATCATTGAGCGTTGCTAGAAGTGGCTTTAGCCGTTTTTAGTGACCTTATTTGAATAGACAGGTATTTCTCAAACCTTCCTCTCTCTCATCTCTTTCCCGTAGTGGCATTTTTTTTTCCGAAGAGCAATTGTGGAGTGAACTCCCATTAAAAATATGAGAACATTATAATATGACCAAATTATAAACAGCGCGCCGTTATAATTCTGCGTTTAATATTCACGCGACCTCAAAACTTCATACGTAAAAACCAAAACGACACAATCCCCCTGATGATCTGGGTCCTAGGAGTCGGAATGTAACTAACTAACTAACCATCACGCCGTTTCCCCGCAGGGGTAGGCAGAGAGGACGGACCGCCAAACAACTCAATCTTGGCATACACTTCTTGCTTCATTCACTTTCATACAACGTCTCATACATTCTCTTCTGTTATTCCGACTTCTGACATGGTGATAAATAATTTTTCTTTCATAGGTATAAAACGCAGGTATAAATCGCACGTTTATGGACAAGATCTATTCCCATCTACCACCACCGCTCAGTGCAGAACAGTACAGTGCCGACACGATAACATTAGTTGCTTACATTGTCTATGAACACATTCTTATTACAGCGGACGCAAGCATAACTTATCCGCGCATGCATAGGCTAACGCCGGCCGAGATTGTCGGCTAGAATATTTTGACGGTGATAGGGGTTGCTGGTAACGTCATAGGCCAGCACCGGCCGAGATTGTCGGCTAGAATATTTTCACGGTGATAGGGGTTGCTGGTAACGTCTGCGCCTGCGCAGTTAGTATGAACACATACCGTTAGCACCGTCATCTTGGCATCGTCCTCAGTTGGCGTCAATAGACTCAGATATTGTTAAAACCGAGAAGATGGATAACGAAAAATTGATTAAATTGTTCAGGGAATATAGGTTATAAAATAATAATAAATGCGGGAATCTTCTTAATAATAAAGAAGAATTTCCCGGGCGGGCGGTGTGTGGTTGTTTTGTATACAAATCTACAGTTTTATTCCGAGCATGATGAAATTTTTCAAACTTGACCTACAAAACAAGAGGAAGGTTACTGTCTGCATGAGATTTCGAAAACCACCGCTATCCTCCTATCCTACCCTTAAAGCATAATATTGCATTTCTTTTTGAAATTTTGCTCACTTTACGTTCAAAATAAGATGAAAATTACTTGGTGTAACTAGTGGTAGGGTTAATTCATCGCCAACATTTTATTCCAAACCGTACATGTCCCCGGGCAACGCCGGGTACTCCAGCTAGTAGGCTTATAAAAAGCCTTAAACGTTCGGTTTCAGCCGTACTTGCGACTGTGCTGTTCTGCACGGTGTAATGGGTATACTTGCGCCTGTGCCGTGTCTGCCACGTTACGTGCCTGGTACGCACGGTGCCTGTAGATGTGAATAGACCTTTATTTGTTGGGCGTGTACTCACAAAATATTTTTTCATTATTAGTTACTTTCAGAGATATTTATTTTGTTGGGTGTGTATCATTTTTTACCGTTTTTTTTCTGATGCTTCCGATAAAATATTATAATTATTTTCTGATTGCAAAATTGATAGACGATATTAATACTAAAATATAATATTTTATATCTGAGATAAGGTATCTCCTATCGACATGCATATCTACAAATATTAATAAAAAAACCGAAAGTGAGGTTTTCCCTAACTAATCATGAATAATGTTTCAAGTGGAATCAATTATTGGATTAGTTTTTTTTAAATATGTCCTGCTGTGTACATTTATATATATTTTTAAACTTTATTTATGCCAAAAAAATGATTTGTTTCCAAAATATAATTGACAAATTTAGAATAATTATTATTACTTAAATACTTTAGGTGTTGCCAAAAAAATGATTTGTTTCTAAAATAGGGTTGGCAAATTCGGAATAATTATTATTACTTGAACACCTTTGGTGTTCCTTAATTTTGGTATTCAAATTTTTTGAAGTATTTGCTATGTAATAAAAAAATACAATTTATTCAAATTAACATCTTTAGTAATAATAATCCGATGATTCGTATAGCGCCGTTTTTGTGAAAAATCACCTACTTGTTATTTAAAATATAATTTATTATTATTATGCAAATCTGGCTGGATAGTATTAGGGATATTTTTGATAAATTTGAAGTATTATTATTTGAGAAAATTTTTTTTTCACTGTTTACTACTATCAATTATTTGTGGACTAAACACAGGGTTAAATAACTTTTTTCTTAAATTTGTTGGTTAATATATTATCTATTTATTTTTTTAGTTATTTTTTTTAAATAAAGACAAATATTCCCTGGTTACGAATAACCTGACAATATTTGAAAATCTCCTACTACCATCACAGTAAGCGGAAGATGTTGCTTGTGTCGTAATGGAGGACTTAGCCAGTCGGGGAATTGAACTCACGACGCCTGGGTGAAACCCAAACGCGACACCAACTCAGCCACTGACTATTAATTTAGTAATAGTAATAATAATAATAATTGCATTACTTCTATAGCGCCGTTTTCGTGAGAAAATAACCTCAAAGGTGCTTTACAATTAATTAAACAACATACCACTTGACGTACAACCAATACCTTACAGCTAAACTTTGTTACTAATGGCTTACACGTAAGACCAATAACTATTGTCTTACAACTAAGACTTATAGCTAGGAATTACTGAGACTTATAATTAGTGACTTACATCTATGGCTTATAGCTAAGACTTAAGTAGGTATAACTAGAATATAAACCTAACACATATATAAACTTAATACATATTTACTATAAGCGTTGTTGATTGCAACCTGTTTAATTATATTTAATTCTTTGTTAAATTTATTTTTGATAGAGGAACAAGACTAATCTATAAATCATAGAATGAAAAGCTGATAATTTTTGAGCAAAAGAATGATTAGAAGTATTATGTATAATCATGTCTGTATAAGTATCTTTACGATAAAAAATTATAATAATTGGATTACTTGTATAGCGCCATTTTTGTGAAAAATCACCTCAAGGGCGATATACGTTAAAATCAAATTTATTATTAACAGTAGAAATATTTAAGTCTAAGAAATTTATGCAATTTTTAAAAAAATAAAATTGTCCCTACCCTAATAAAAACGTACCATAAAAATAAATTTTTGGAATATTAAAAAAAGCGACATTTTCTGAACAAAGTGTTTGTTTTTTAACATGAATGAATGGCACTAACTAGTACGCTATCATTCGCAGTCAGCGGAAGATGATGATAAAATGATATTTTCACATATTCAATGCACGATATACATACCCAAACTTCAAAAACTACACACAGCTTACCTTTGGCCATAGAGCAAAGAACGCCGCTGCGCGTTACGCCTGTTTCGACTTCCGAAGACGTCAATTTTAAACATTACTTGAATATTGCAACTGAACACTGGTTATTAAAATACATACTCTTCTATTATTCTAACTTTTGACATGACTCGACTCAAGTGTTTGATTAACTTGGTTGTGCCATGTCTTTCTTAGGCGTCCCCGACTTCTTCTACCATTATCTTTCGTGTCATATATTCTGGAGCGTCTTTCTCCGCTAATACGCTCTGCATGCCCAAACCTAATCGTCCCTTTCTTAATCTTGCCTATTACGCTTACATCAGTCTACTTTTGTCCTTCTGTCAGGTTCCACGCCTCACTGCCATACATCAGGGTTGGTATCAGCACTCCTTAGTGTCTCTCGTGAACACGTACTTCTCAAATATACAAACTCATCCACTTGCTCAAGTATTATAAATCTTATGTTTAAATCCTAACCTCTGTAAAATGTCCTTTTCATCCCTTTTGTCTCTCGTGAACACATACTTCCCAAATACACAAACTCATCCACTTGCTCAACTAGTATACATCTTATGTTTAAATCCTAACCTCTGTAAAATGTCCTTTTCATCCCCTTTGTGTCTCGTGAACACATACTTCCCAAATACACAAACTCATCCACTTGCTCAACTAGTATAAATCTTATGTTTAAATCCTAACCTCTGTAAAATGTCCTTTTCATCATTTTTGTCTCTCGCGAATATACTACATTTTAAATACACAAACTCATCCACTTGCTCGCTCCAAGTATTATAAATCTTGTCTTGTAATCCTAACCTCTGTAAAATGTCATTTTCATCTCTTTTGTCTCTCGTGAACACATACTTCCCAAATACACAAACTCATCCACTTGCTCATGTATTATAAATCTTATTAAGTCCTACCCACTGCAAAATACGAGTATATTCACCAGCACGCGAAATTCCACTGAACAAGACAATACAATTTAAATTTATATTGTTTTCAAAACACAGTAAATAAATTCATAACTACAGTTTATCTAGTTCCCGCTTTACACGTGCCTTAGTTTACTCATAAGTTCATCCAAACAGTCCGCACAACGCACAACACACATTCCTAGCTAGCAAATAAATAATTAAGCCGTCAAAAGGGCAAAATAAAGTTTATGAATTAATTTGTGACTGTAATAATATATTCGGACTTTTCCATTTGTGTGTAACTATTGCATTTATGGTATACTAAATTTGTTCACACTAGTCTGGTCCATTCATCGCACGCTTCTGGGAATCTAGACCTTGCTAGAGTCGATAGCCTCGCGCGATTCTAATGCGGTCCATACACAGTTACGCCCAAGAGATAAACCGATAGTAGTCTATTGTTGGCATATCTGGTATGTTCGAAGTAAGATCGATTTTTCCTCACTTCGGGCCAATTTTATCAAACTTTTTTTATTCTCGAACAAATAATCACTTTCGTTGGCTGTCTATAGTGTCCATGGACCTAATGTCGGTTCTTTTTAAGAATAAGGCATTGTCCTTATCCTTAAAGGCTTTTTGCTTAATTGCGGTTCCGGTTTTTTCGGATGACTCAGCGAATGATATCGAAATTTTGCGTTGTTTTAACAAAAGAAAAAATCAGTATTATTACTGACAGACTTTAAATATTATTAGCGAGTCATTTCTTGTATAATAATGTTATTAAATTAACGGAATTAACGAAATTGCTATGTTTGTACCTGTTCCCAAAGCCCGAAATGTCATAAAATCGAATTACATTCTAAAAATTAAAATAAACTATAAGTGTAAAGTAAGTTAAAATAAACTACGCTTGTTAAGTATGTGGGATGCACCTATAATTTTTAATAATACTGTTATAATTAAATTTCAAACTTGTTTAAAAGTGTAGTGTCATTGACATGTAATCGGAATCGCCATTAAGAAAAATGGCTTCAACCTAAAGGATAAGGACAATGCCTTATCCTTTAAAAGAACCAGTATCAGGTCCCAGAAGTCGAACGGCCTTAATCCTGTGTCTTGCGCGCGAACGCGATTGCGACGCGATTTAAGACGAAGAAACGCGAAGCGACAGCGATGTCCCACGTGCCCACGCACGATACTCTAGTCTCTGCCATTGATCATGGACGGACGCAAGTTTTTTTATTTATTTTTTTGAATATCCCTATGATAATTACAAAATTTAACAGAAATATATTTCTCAAAGAAGTGGAACTAGTGTAATTTTTTTTATATTCATAATATTTTCTTAGCTTTAATATTGGAAACTCGGTCTGTTTTGTTGTGAAAATATTTTTTCATAAGCATTATTATAAACGCTGTAATTTTCGCCCGTTTATTAATATCTCGTGTAGAAAGTTTATTATAAGTGACATTTCTTGTATTTTATCGTTTCCTTTAATATTTTCGTGACATTAAGAAAAGCTCCATTATCTTGGCCCATAAAGACATTTCTGCTTCAACCACGTTGAAAAATAGCAAACACCGTCGCATCCACTTTGCGCGAAAATATCAAATCAACTAATCGCGTCGCTGAAGTCCCACGCTGCAACGCGCCATTCGCCGCTTGTTATTTGTCCTGTAGGACGCATCCGAGAGATTCCAATCATTTAAAATTTTCGCGTCACATCGCATCACGTCGTCTTCGCATCGACTTCGCCCATGCAAGACGAGACGGAGCGTTATCCAAATTTGCCATGTCAGTATCGACTGCTTTTATCATTCATTACGTTCATAGACGTTGTATATCGATGATTACGTTAGTTAATACGGCTTAGTTTCAACTGATCAGTTAGAAATTAACGTGTATGGAACCCTTTACGTTATGAACAGTACACAGCATAGAACGTGTACTTAGATAATTATTCCATCATAATATTTATTTGAGATGATTCACGTCGCTCTGCTTTTACGTCTCATACTTTATGCGTCGCAATTTCTCGTTTATTCTCTGCCCATTGCCTTATTTCATTGGCTCGCTAATGCAGTCTCTCCCGTGTCTAGGATGAACGGATTAAGTATGCAGAATGATTTACTGATGATTGCTGAATGATTTACTCAAGTCCAAAGTCATGGCATTTGAAAGACAGGCCAAGGAACATAATAATATATAGTTGTGATTAGGCGTGTGTCATACCTGTTCTTTTATTTTATTTTCACCGTTCCGAAATGTTAGTGTAATATGATTAAAATTAATTTGAAGGTATGTCGTTTATCAACAGGCAGGCGCAACAGTTTCTCCAGCTGCATAGACTTCCAAAAATTTAAAAATAAAATCACATTTGAAAGACGAGGGAATAGAAATAAGAGGGTGCCAGATGGGTATCAATATGCATATATCACTTATCGATATCAGTAAAGATATCATCGCATATCGATTTCACCCATCAATATTGGTTTTTTTTTTCTCCTTTTTTTTTGAAATTTACTAATATTATTATTTATTACAGTTTGAAAATGGCTTGGAGGCCGAAACAGCTGTCACAATAATAAAAACTAAAATACTTGCAGAACTTAATAACATTTAATTTCTAAAAAAATTAAATTGACTACTAAGTTCTACGAATTAAACATAAAAATCAATTAATTAATATTGGTATCGATCTATCGTATTAATATCATATACCAAATTAGTATTCAATAAATATGGATCCAAAAATATCACTTCCACACACGGAAGAGTTAGGACGCTAATGTCTAAGGAGTCAGTATCTATATATCCGATATCTTGCGGTATTATAATACGTCCACCCGTTACGAATATATTAGGTTCGGCCCTAGTTGTGATTGATGAATATTTTGACCAAGTGGGGATGTGTTTGTGTATTTGAATAGTGTGTTCGCGAGAGGCGTTGTGGATGAACATTGGATGAAAATAATTAATGAAAGACTGAGTTCACCAGTAGGGAATGAAAAGTTGGCAACAGTTCCACAAAGCAGATCAAAGTATTATCAAAGATTATTAAATAAGTGTGAATAAATAAATACGCACATTCTTTCTAGACTTGTAGCAAATCTAGATTGCAAATATATCCCTGTAGAACTTTGCAATTTATACAAAAAAATATAGCAGCTAAATAATATGGGAATTTATTGAGGATGATATTCGTAGGTCTTAAATTTGAAGTATGATATCGATAAAAATGACGCAAAATAAACAGGTCTCATCAGCTCAGTGGTTAGAGCGTTGTCCCTGTAAGACAGAGGTCCTGGGTTCAATTGACAAATGCGACTGATACCTTTTTTATTTACGTGTCTTTTTCTGTTTCATGTTTCATTTGAGATTTGTTAATATCATTATCCTCTTACAAATACATTTAAAATCGTGTTATGAGTGTAAAACTAATAATATTTTTTTCCAACAGTTTCGCAGAGTAGATTCAAATGAATAAAAATCAGTAGTAAAAAACAAAGATTTAAAATAAAGTGCAAGTTAACAAAAAAATAAATATGCTATTCGAACTTGTGATAACAATAGACAGACGTAATAGTTTGAATAGCTATTGTAATAATACGTCTCGTCGCGTGTGCATAGTTGTATGAACCACTGTTCATTAAAAAACAATGTCATGTCTTGGACTTTGACGTGACCACTGAGCCAAGATGACTGCAGCCTGTTGTTGCTACTGTCGCAATACGTAAAACTAAGTGTTTGTGAGTGAAGAGTTAAAAAGCCTGTAAGATGATTGGTCCATCTTCCCATATCAGCAAGTTCTTGCTGAGTCTCTTCTTCTTGCTTCTGGTCTTCTTTGTCTTCATGGATGTCAACATGTATTTGAGGATCCAGAACTATCCATTAAGCAGAGATAAACAGAGCGCTCCGACAAGTTCAGAACTGGCGGGACAAGACTTCAAAAATTGGACTGCCTACTCCAATGGAACTAAGAAAGACGAACTGACGGAGCTTTTTAAGAATCTACCAGAGTCTGTCAGTCATTTGACAGTGTATTCGTCAACACAGCAGAATTTGAAGAAAGCTTTCGAGCCACGAGAATACGAGCAAGATACTTGGTTAACTTGTGATATTAATCCACTGTGTTACCCAACTGTTAAAGCTCTAATGTTGGATCATACAAATCACTACATCTTTGCTCCAGTAGTGTCGATCTTTGATGACGTGATTGGTGTATCAGAAAGAATGCCGTATATTACACCGAATTTGATATCGTACTCGCACGTTGGAATAGCGATGATTGCTGGTAAACTGGTTTCAATTGATTCTCTGGCTTATAGAAGGCTCGGCGTTGTGTTGTTCCAAGTCAGAACATTGATGGACGACTTAGACGGCCACGTGGCCAGAGCGAGGAAGCACATACGCGGAGAAAGATCAGAAGTGGGAACAGCAGGATTTTACATTGATGGATTCTGCGATCTTTTAGGCTGTATTTGCCTTGTTATCGGGATCTTTTGCTTCCTTAAAAACAACCCCCCTAGAAGAGGCTACGTAAAAGTGCATACTGTTCTACCCCATTACAACGAAAGCATCACAACGAAAGAAGCGACAGACTCCAATGGAGAAGTTGGCTTTGTGTACAAGCCTAAAGTGTCGATGGAGAGGATGTTGAGAAAGCTCTTCCTATTTTCTGGACAGTTGTTGGTGTCGTCAATGGCGTGGAATCGCTATATCGATATCTACCAGAAGACTTTGGAGCGAGAAGAATCGGAGATCAGTGAAGCCCAGCTTCAAAGACAGACGATAGCCTTTCGGTCTGGACTTTTCTTCGCAATATCCTGGCTGTGGAAGATAGTCAATGTTCACAGCTTCCTCCATTGCATCCTCTTCGCCATCTTCTGCGACAAACTTTGGGAGTTTTTAAGATTCATCCAATTTGCTGGTTATGGCCTGTTGGTTGTGTCCATAGGACTGACGGAATTGCACGTTATTAAAGTGCAAAGTTATGTTTTTAAAATGGTAAATAGTCAGGCTCCCGCGTAAAGCGAGCTAGTTATAATTTTTTTTAAGTCTCTTTTGTGTATAAATATGATAGGTAGACAATGCAGAGTTTTTATACTACTTATATTAGTTTTTGTTACTTTATTGTGTAAGTGCATCGATTGTTTTAAAATATTATTATCGTTTTTGTCAAAAGTTTGTGATAAGACTAATGTTTATTAAGATGTTTTCTTTACTTGAACAAATTAATGTTTAATTTAAGTTTAACGTGCTGCGATGAAAGGCACACATGTATTATTTGGTCTTAACGTTTTAATTCTTTGCATTGAACAAATTGGCATTTTAAAATAGCGGTCTTGTCATGGTTTGATATTCATTTCTAAACTGAGTTTAACTGAAAAAGTTTTACCTCTGTCCTGGCGACGAAAGGGTGTTTGCGAAACCGATCGACATTTTAATAATCTTAGTGGTTTTAACAAAGTATTTGTTTGATTTAATCCAAAGCGTTAACAGTTTGGATTTTTGGACAAATTGAAAGTGAAATTGTTGTAATGTTACAAAAATCCAAAAATGTTGAAACTAGAGCCAAAGTGAAAAATATTGAAAAATTTATTGTCTATTGTTATTTATCTTGGCAAATGTACAAATTAATTTTCTTATTTGAGTATTTTTCAAGAGCCTTAAATGGTTGAAATTTTTGGAGTGTAAACATTTTTCTTCATTCTAATTTTCAGGGTGAATTACATCGACATAAAAGCTAATTGGATCCACTAAAGAAATAAACCGATGGAAATGTTATTTCTAATTTTGAAATTGTCAATTCATGGTGAAATTCCATTTTAAATTTTTTTTTTTGATTAAAAAACCTTTGTAATTTTTTTCCACTTATTTATTTTCGATCGGACCGGGCATCGTCAGACTGGCACCGATGTCAGGAGTGAGTTCCCCTGCTCTAATATTGTTTTTATTTATGTCTTGAAATTTCTTTTATTGCTGAAGGTACTGTTTACAATTATGTTTTTAAAAACTACTTTCGGGTTGGTTTATTACTCTCTGGAAGACGGATTACATTGTGTTTGTTCACTGAATCTAAGGGTTTTAAAAAAAATTATAAAGTCATTTGTGTCATCTTTTATTTGAACAGTTGCTTATTTCTGGTTTTGTTTTTTCCCTGTGATTTCCGTCTTGTTTGCTAAAATGAATTTTATAGCCGTTCTTGTCCTGTAGTTACGTGAACTATGGGTAACCAGGTACATTTTAATGGTTCTTTAAAATATTGTTGGTCCGGTCGAAAATAAATAAGTGGAAAAATGTTACAAAAGTTTTTTAATTTAAAAAAAATCATTTTATGATAGAAATGTGTCGTGGGGGTGTGTGGTGTGCCTCAAATAAGTTCAAGTTTCCCATACTTTTTGTGAAATTGTTCCAATTTTTTCAAACATCGAATGTCTTTTTTAAACAGTTATTCAACATCATTGTTCTGTCTGGGACCCGAAAGACGAAAGGTCTTATGTAATTTGGCGGCATTCAAAACAGCTGTTTACATTGACTACTTGTTATCATTTTAGTCTAGTTTTCATAAAAGATGTGATTGTTTTTTTCTATAAAAGCCCAATGATTGGGTTCATGGTTCTTCTACCAATCATTGAATATTACCTAAGGTATTTTCTTGCCAGTTTAGTATTAATTTTTTATTTATTTTATAATCTGTTTTTTCTAATGTCTAACTTCTTACAACACATGATTATTTTTAATAATATTTTATTTTTTAAATATGCATTTATTCCTAATATGTAATTAGGTAGTTTTCAGAAAAAAATATATTACTGTACCAATTTTTTCAACTTTTTCAATTTAAATTAAATATTCTTAAATTACGTGTCAATATATTCTTGTTAATTGTTTTTGTGTTTAAATTGTAGAACTATATTTAATGTACTCGTATATTTTTTAAAATTTAATGTAAATCAAATTTAATAATGTTATTATTAAGTTCTGCAAGTATCTGCGTCCGGCTTGAAAACAACGAAAAATCTAAATCATTACATATAGAAATAATGGTCTTAGCTTAAATTTATTTGAACAATTGGAAATTAATAATTGAACTGATCTTAACGTGAATGTGACACTAATTAATAAAGTAAAAATATATACCCCACTTCTCAGTATGTTCACACGACCAAAAC
Organism: Halesus radiatus; assembly: GCA_022606495.2. Taxonomy (NCBI): domain Eukaryota; kingdom Metazoa; phylum Arthropoda; class Insecta; order Trichoptera; family Limnephilidae; genus Halesus; species Halesus radiatus. Next base: position 110,787 of record JAHDVE020000062.1, read on the forward strand.
AATATAAGTACGTCACAAAATAGAGAATTTTAATTATTTTCTAACTAAATCGGTTTTACTGGTAATAAATAATTATAAACACCCTCTAAATTAGAATTGTGTAGGAGTAAATAAAATCATATAAGTAAGTCGTTGCAATGTGGATTAACCACAGTTTGAAAATGGCCTTGAACGCCACAACAGCTGTCACAATAATAAAAACTAAAATACTCGCAGAACTTAATAATAATATTGTTGAATTTGATTTACGGTAAACTTCAAAAAAAAGTATGTATTCTAGAAGTTTTGTTGTTATTTCATTTTTCGTCGTATTTAATTTTTTTAAAAATAATTCTTACATACCACCTACTTTATACTACCTACATAATTGTAAATCGTAATATTGAAATAAACTTACAAATATTATGTATGTATTAATATTTATAAATAAAATGGATAAACGCCTTCTTGGTCATACGACCCTTCTTAAGAATTTTACCTAACCCTTTAAGTCTATTTTCAAAATATGATGAGATCTGGTGTTGTCTCTTTCCAAAACACGTGTCTGACCTTAAGAGAAAGGGAGATAGAACGGGTATTATGAGCACCGTCATTTGGTTCCCAATATGGAACGACTAGAATCGAAAGGCTAAAACATTTACATTATGAATGATTCATTCCGAGTATGGCGACATAGTTTTGAGAATTTTTTTTAAACCATTTATTTTAATGATATAAAAAAAAAAACTTTTTCATGTTATCCACTGAAAATATAAACAGATATACACGTGTTGTTGGCGTGTCCGTATGAGGTCAATTTTTTCTTACTTCTGTTGATAAAACACTATAATAAAATGTCGATATTTTTTCTTGAACAGATAATGAATTTCATTGACCTCTATTGTGTCGAGAAGTTTTGTCCGAATTGATAAACAAAAATCAAACCTCTGAAGGCTTTTCTCCTTCATATTTCTGATGTATTTATTCATTAGTAGCAAGTTATTTATCATCACGCGAGAAAATCATTTGTCAGAGCCTTGGCTCTATTACGTACAACCCCGATGAGAAAATAATCTTTAATTTTATAAGTTTTAAGTAATTATGTCTTGTTTTAATATGTAATATACAGCTTGTCAAGAAAATTTAGAAATTTAAAGAAATGGAACACCAATGTTTTCATTGCTATGGCAATACCGCCTGTGGAACAAATTTAAGTACGTTCATATGAAAGGTTGGACTCTACTCTCGATTATGACATTTTCACAATTATTACAGGAAATACTGAATAACTCTTTTATGAATTTTTTTTTTGAAAATACAAAAATAACTTTTCCATGCAAGTATTTCGCAAGTGTTAAATGATCAACAAGTTAAATATAATAAATTAATATTAAATGAATATTAAATTTCCTTAGAATATTATCCTCGGCTACGAATCTTGAGGTCGCGGGTTCAAATCCCGGCGTGCACAATTTTATTTGGTTAAATTGTGTTATTTGACAATTTATCCATTTAAAACAATATATATTATATTTGCGGCAAGTTCCAGAGTGGTAGATGCTTCCAGTATCGCCCTGGTGAAATACCACCATTCAGAATCGAAACGTTGCTTGAAATGGCTTTAGCCGTGTTTGGTGACCAGATCTGAATAGCCAGGTACTTTCCCATCTTCCTTTCCCCCATCTCCTTCCTCTTCCCACTACCTTCAGCCCCACAGCATGCCCCAATTGGGAATGGGAATCTCACCGGCTCCAGACGGTTGGGAGCAGTTGGAACTCTTGTGCGGTATTAACATAAAAAAAATGAATAATAAAATGTGTTTTTTTAAAGATTCATCCTTTTCCCTTTGAACCATTTGGTGTTGCCATTTAAAACTATTTAAACGATCGCAGCGATCTCCATCTTTTTCTAGACTTTCTTGACGAACTGTATAACTGTGACGTACCTGTTTTTCGGTCTGGCAGAAATGCTCTCAGACTGTATCTAAAGCTTAATGTATAAATGATAAATAAAATAATTAAACAATACTTTACAAAAAAAAAAGTTTTTGTTGTTGTTTCATTATGCGTATTACGAATATATACATTTATTAATTATACTTAATATTTTTAAGTAAAGAAAACTGTATTAAATAATATTATGTTACTATAATGGTTTATGTATGCTAGGACATACAATAATAATTAAATCGGCTCTAATTGTAAACAAATCTAACTGCTTTTTTAAGAAATAGTTGACTGAAAATGATTGCCAATACATTGTGTTATTCTATGTTTTTTTAAAGCTTATTTTTAAAATCTAGGCCGTTGTCACCAATCTGCCTTAACGAGCGTTGATCTATAAATTGACTTTAAGCGATGCATTGCAAAATATTGCATTTTTTATTTTAAGAAATCTTTAACAATGTTAACATTATGTCAATAAAAAAATATACTCTAAAACTACTTAAACTATAAATATACTTTACATTCATGAATACAAAAAACAACAAATACACATATTAGAAACACTAGATCTCAGAGTCAAAAACACATACAACAAGGAACCACAAACACAACATTTGGACAAAAAACTTCTTATACTATGGTATTAAACTCTGCAACAAAATCCCACTCTCTTTCCAAAATCACAACAACAATAATAAATTTTAATATCAAATTAAACGCTGGATACGTTACACAGGTAGAACTGAAATTGAAAATATATTAACATCAAATACAGACTAGCACTGAAACCACTCTACTGCACTTAAAACACCTCACCTTACAATTATGTTTTTTTTTTCAGTAATCACATCAATTTAATATAATTTAATTTCATATTTTGTAAAGGAAATCCCCAGCACTGGAAATCCCAGTGAGGATATCATTATTAGTTATTTTGTTATTAAAAAAAGAAGATAATACATATTTTTATTATTTTCATACATTGTGAATTTGAACCGGATTTGGCAGTATGTTGCCAATAGCTCGTAAGCAGGAATTTAGTTAAATTTGTTTTTTTGGTAAATTTGGGAAATATTTCAGGTTATTTATAATTTTGAAAACTGTCAATTCATGGTGGTATTCCATTTTAATAGTAGTTTTTATTATTAAAAAAAACCTTTGTTACCATCTTCCACTTGTTTATTTCAGACCGGACCGGTTTCACCCTGTCATGGGCATATTCAGACTGGTACAATTTAAACTAAATCTATGGTATATAAAATAACCAGTCTGAAGATGCCCGTGATAGGGTGAAACAGATCCAGTCTGAAACAAACAAGTGGTAGATAGTTACAAATGTTTTTTTAGTAAATCAAATTATTTTAGTATTACAGATGTTTTAAACACATTTTGGGCATTCTTTTCCATTTTTTTATAAGCCAAAACATATTTTTTTAGGCATTTAAAAGCTTTGGTGTATAAAATCTTCTACTTACGAACCTTTTTTCGAATTGGTTTTATTGTATAATGTGGCATATTATGTTTTTTAAAATTTGAAATTAAAATCGAAGCAGCGTCAAGTGGCAATTTCAATTATATCGTCACCATCGTGAAGAGTGCGTGATATCATCTGAATTTCAATGTATTTTACGAAAAGCACTGCCTTAAGAGGAACGGCTACGCCCCATTGTTTCATTCAAAATCTAATTTTGGATTTAAGGCCAGAATACCCACCCAAACAATGATATTTTTTAAATTGAAGGTATAGTAAATATCTAGTACGGATTGGAAGTATTTTATTTATTTTTATTTTAAATGATGAAATTCAGGCCATTAAATAAATCAATATTTCCTGATTTTAAATGTAACTTTTAAAATTATTTGCGGGTTCATGGTATTTTTTTAAATTGTCTAATTGGCTATGTTAATATGATTACATAAAAAAAAAACATTTTAAAACAATGTTTTTTTCGGTCAATATTTTAAATTATGCACGGTAAATTTGTGTTGAAACGTAAATTGATCGTTTTTAATTTAAATATAAATCCACCATAATACTTATTTTAACATACTTTTTTTTTTAAATCGCCATTAGCCCCTAAATAATTGCGCATAAATTCGATTTCTTTAATGGCCTTCATTTTGTATTTTTTTTAAATACTTCTGAATCTCAATAGATATTTGCTATACTTTTTTATTGAAAAAGATCATTCCGTTCAGGTGAGTATTTTGGCCTCAAATTCATTTAAAGTTTCGTACGAAACAGGCCGCGCAGCCGTTCCTCTTGAGATGTCATATACCATATTATTCAGCCGTCGCTAAGAAACGATTGAGTGCGACAGCCTAGCTATTTACCTTTAATTATGTATAATATATTTATATTATATTTTATAATACGAGTGCGTGGCGGTAGATCTAACCACTATTTTTGTAAACTAGTTAAATTACTATATTATAGAAATCGACATATTTCATCTAATGTTTTGTGATGTTTTCATACAATTTCTACATATATATATGTATAAAACTCCAGTTCAAGAGAGAAACGAGTCTGAAAAACGACTTTTAGAGTTATTATTCTCATCAAATTTGTCACGCTGAGATCTGAATATATCAAACAGACGCGTTGTCAGTTTGTGTTCATCGAGTTGCTGAACCGGCAGCCAACCAGCGGCCGCTGACTCGGCACATTCCACTGAATAACTAATGTTTTCCTAAATTTCCATTAAAATACTCTTATTTAATTTTGTTTTTGTAACTGTCGTTATGCTTTCAAATTTCATTTAAAAAAAACTTTAAATTGTTGTTAATTCAATTTCACTTATTCAGACTTGTTTCTGTCTTGAAATGACGTATCGATATAATAACTAAAAATAAAGTAATACGAGGTTATCAACGATTTCATCATTTTTACTACAGAATCTTTATACAATTTTAATTAAATTATTACTGTCAAATTAGTAAAAATGAACTAGTATACAATATCATTTTTTAGCAATTTATTATAATTTTCTGTTTCATATATCACGAGAAGTGCGAAATATTAAACCACATTTGTTTGAAAGTTTGATAGTGTGAAAAATATATAATAACGAAAAAAATAGATTTTTTGCACTATGAGTGGATTATTTCATATCTTTAAAATGGACTGGATCAAATAAATGTGAAATTGTATTTTTGGTTTAGCTTGTTAATGTTAAACAAAAATAAAAAAAAAATGTTAATTTTGAAGCAATTGTTAAAAAATACACATAATAATTTTCTGTTCTTTTTTTAATGTTTAAATTGTTTGAAAAAAAGATGCTTTTGAAGTTTCACCTTGTAAAATGATTGAAGGTACACACAATTCACGTACAAATTGACAATATTATCTCTGCAGGCAGCCAAAAAAGTAACTTTTGTATTTCAAATATCTGCAGTAAGGTACCTCTGGGACCTGATTCCGGCTCTGTTTATGGATAAGGCATTGTCCTTATCCTTAGGGGTAAAGACATTTTGCTTAACGGCGATTCCGATTACATGTCATTGACAAGGTTTAATTATCACAGTATTATTCAAAATTATAGGTTCATCACACATACTTTACATGAGTAGTTTATTATATTTTTTAGAATTTAATTCACTTATATCTGAGATTTCCGGTTTTTGGCATAGTTACAAACATCGCAATTTCGTTAATTCGGTTAATTTAATAGCATTATTATGCGAAAAATGACTCATTAATATTATTTAATGTCAATACTTACGATAAAATTGAGTTTTTCTTTTGTTAAAAGTACGCAAATATCGATATTTTTAATGTCATTCGCCGAAGGCAGCTGTCATCAGAGAGAATCGGAACGGCAGTTAAGCTTAAAGTCTTTAAGCATAAGGATAAGGACAACGCCTTCGCATTAAAAAAAGCATCTGAATCAAGCCCCCGGTATCCATATTAGATTCCCACTGTTTGCACAGATATGCTTGTCGTTCTGTTTAATGTTTTTAAACCACTAACAAAATATCCAAAACAATTGTTTAACACTAATTTTTTTAATGTAGTTACTATCATACACCCATTGTGATTTTATGAGCCTGTTTTTCAGTTGAAAATAAAACATTCACTTTATATTTTTTTAATGTTTTTAATTTAATCTTTAGTTTTGATATTTTTGTTTTATTGTAAATAATATTTAAATTGAATTTGAATTCAAAAAGAAAATTCCTAATTTTTAAGTCACTTCTTGTCTACAAAAAAAATGGACCTGTGTCTTCCAGATGTTTTTTTAATTAAATATTATTTAAAAATAAAACTTTTTTTATACTTAATACAACTTCACGACTTTCCGATGCTAACACGTGTCTATTGCAAATAAAATAATTTGTTACTTACTATCAATAACAACGTGTCGAACTAATTTCTAAGAAATATTAAAAAACTTTTTTTTAAGAATATTTTTATGCAGATCGTTTTATTTTTTAGAATTTAAGTAATTTTAATTACTGCAAAATAATTTCTATTTTTTTATTTTATTTATTTCTGTAAACATAAACACTTATAATCTATATTGTTGTGGAGTTTAAGGTTAGCGTGTGGATGGATTTTCTGTAAATGTATCGGAGTCGTCCAAAGAAACGCCAGCATTTCCAAATGGAACAATTTCCGATAGTAATATTATATACGTATTTTTGAACCCTGCAAACCTTAAAACATATTGTCAGACTTTGCCCTATTGTATAGAAGGAAATATATGTTCACGCTAATACTGCGATAGATACCTGTCAATTATTAAACGAAATTTAATAATATATTTTTTTTTAATGCTCTCTAAAACATAGTACCGGCCACATACACTGAAGAGGTAAAGCTATAGAAGCGTTTTGTAGGCGTGTTGGTGTGCCCGAAGTAAACTCAATAATATTTTTTTCCTTCCGGCTAATTTGCAATATTTTCCAATATTAATATTCTTTCTTGAATTTATTATTAATTTCATTGACTTGTCCAGGCCCTGGAAGTCGAAAGGTCTTACATGCAAATATGGAATTCCAGTGAACAATATATAGCTTAAAAAAATAATATATTCATATAGATCAACAAACGTTGATTCTAAATATATTATATTGAAAAAAAAAGTGAATAAAACACCATTTTATCAAAACGTCCTGTTTAGTTGGAATCGTTTGATCGACGTCACGCGGGTCACACACAATCCCCCGCCACTTACCACTCCGTTTTCGGCGGTTTTGGTGGGTTTTTAAAAAATACTGGTATTTAAATTGGAAGGTTGCGATATCTTAGTTTTTGGGCTTTGGCTAATTTACATAGACGGCATTAGCGACCGGTAGCGACCGCTATGTCGGTAAAGCAGTTAGGTAGCTTCATTGTTGGAAGCTCCCGAGGTCACCAAGCAGATGGAATACTATCTTTGAGTAGAAAGGAGATTAGCTTCCTGGCTCTTCATTCGAACATTATATTCTGAGCATCTTCGTTAATAAACGATACAGTGTTTTGTTGTAAGAAAAAGTTTTATTCATCAAAAATATGTTATAAAGGTCAACAATGTTAAAAAAATAGACTGGAATTCTTTATTGGTGTCATCAGTTTCCTTTCAAGTCGGTGTAGATCTCACTTCTTGGAATTGTCTGTTCAGTGCATATGAATAAACCTTTCAATATTTATACTAGATAATTTTTAATTTTCTGATATTTTATATTTGAGTTTTGGAAACATCTGATAACAAATAATGCTTGTTAATCCAAATAACATAATTGTCACGTAAATTTATATTTTCTTGATATTCTTAATTTTATTTCGTTTGACATAATAATTAATATCTCTTAATCCGTTTCGTCTAATCAATTATAAACTATGACACATTTAAAATCAAATTGTCGGAATATAGAATCGTTGTTTCTTATCGTATAATTTCTTCGAAGGTTATCTTAAAAAATTATTAAATAGTGACTGTCATTAAAATATATCTATTTTTAAATTGTTAAGTAATCGTCATTCGTCCCAAACTTTTCCTATAATTTGTCTTATCTAATTTTATTAACATTTGCGTCGGAAATAGTTGCAATGTTTACAAATGGTTCAGAAAAGTTTTTATTATTGGAACAGCTACGAATTATCAGTTCGGGCCATAGGCCCATTGTGCTATCTCCCATGTTTCACATTATTTCTTTGACAGTAGTAGCCCAGTAAAGTTCACCGGGGTTGTCATTGGCTGTTTGACCATGTCTCCTGGTTCTACAACATGGTATTACGCTCCACATGCATCTGAGCCTTCTTGGCATCAAGGGGGGAGATTAGCATCGTAAAATAATGGATATTTATTCATCCTTTATTTGAATAGGAAAAAATAAATAAAGTAGGGCCTAAATGGGAGCCTTGCAGTAATCCACCAGTCTTACAAAAAAAGCTGTGAACTTTGCTTTCCACTTCCAACAGCTGCATGTGTCAGGTGTGTTTGAGGTGGCAATGTCCCGTCAATAGCCCTATTAGTTCCCTCTGAGTTTCTATCCATATTTAACAGTTGCCTGATGTTTAAAATGTCTATGAGCACCTTTCAGTTTCTCATTTTAGGCCTATTTTTAATCTGCAGAACTGCGACAGAACTGTCTTTTCACAGCTGATAATATTAATTTATTCCCAAAAAATCGCCAGATTTAAACAGATACCAAAATATTTCGTCGCATTTTTCTGTTATCTTTTCCCGAGTAGTATTTTTCTTGGCTTATAACGTCAATCATTTTTTTTATCGATTAATTAGCCGATAAAAGTATATTGCTATCTATACATTCTGATAAAATAGTTACATCAGTAACCGTTGCGTCGATTGTTTTTTACATAATACATAAAAAAAAACATATTAACATATGTATATAAAATTTATTTTAAAAAATTGTTGTAGATTGCTGCCTGTAGGTTTGTAAGGTGTGGGTTTTCGCTTAAAGTATTGAGATTTTATCAAAACTTCCAAATTATATTAAATAATGTAATTTAGTGTATGCATTTGTTAGAGTTGTATGTAAAAATATTTTGTATTTACAATAATTTCGTTTACAATGTGATACTTCAATAAATATTCGATAAGTTATATATGACGTGTTTTATTTAAGAAAAAAAAATAGTATTCACCTTAAATGTTTATTTTTAATAATAATAATTGGATGGTTTGTATAGCGCCGTTTTTGTGAAAAATCACCTCAAGGGCGCTGTGTTGTTTTAACTAGCTGAAGTACTCGGCGTTGCTCCGAGGTTGTGAATGGTTTGGAGGAAAGTTTTGAGTCTGTCACGTGTTATCCCTACCTCTACCCCTATCCCTGCCCCTGCCCCTGCCCCTGCCCCTACCCCTAACCTTCCATTAGTCATACCCCTAACCCTACCCTTATTTTATAAGGGCAACTCACAAGGGTCCCATTTGCCTGAAACCAGTGTGACTACGGTATTCCTAATTGGGGAATGTTGTGAGACTTGAAGGCGTAGAATGAGATGCGTTAGAGGAAGGTCAGGAAAAATCTGTCCAGATTGAGATTCGGTATTTTTATGTGAGTACCACACAAGAGTCCAAGCTGCTCCCAACCCTCTGGAGTCAGTAGGACTATGGCATTCCTAATAGGGGATTGTTATGAGGCTGACGGAAGTGGGAAGGAGAAGAGGAACATACCTGGCTATTCAGATCTGGTCATCAAACCCGGCTAATGCAATTTCAATCAATGTTTCGACTCCGAATGCCAATATTTCGCCAGTGCGATACTGAGAGTATCTATCTACCACTTGTTATCGTGTTCACTGTTTATAAGTCTAGTGACGCCCTGCGGTGTTTTTTTACAGATAAAAATAATAACCCTATTTATAAATCGTGTCGGGGAAAAATTGAACAATATAACATGTAGGTTTATGAATGCCTGTAAAATAAACCATGTATCCACAATAAACCACGGCAATGTACCTATAAACCTGTGCAATGTAACCAGTTGTGGGTTTCGTTGTCAAGTCAACGTAAAGGCCATACAAAGGTTAGCACCACTGAAGGGATAAAGTGATAGAAGTGTTTTGTGGGCGTGTCAGTGTGTTTGAATTATGTTTAAATATTTTCATTATCTCCTTGTCTTATTTTATTTTAATTATTTTTTACTTAACAGGCAATATACCCAAATTTACATACATGAACGTTTAAAAATAATAATAATAAAAATAAACAACAATTATTATCTGGCAAAAATGATAATAAAGCAAATGACAAACAAGTGAAATATTGAAAACATATTATAAGTAGGTACATAAATTAACTCCTTATGTCACCTGTGCTAATGATATACTATTTTGCTACTTACTAACGGGCTTCTTCACATTATCAGTTTGATATTAATGATAAAACTTTTTTTATTAAATTGATTAAATGTGTCGTAAAAAATGTCTATTTCATTATTAGAGCATTGTATAGTATTGTAATTTCTTAATATCCGCGGTAAAGGAGAGAAATATCCCGTATTTGTATGATCGGTTTTAATATAAAAAAATGTCTTTTATCCTCCTTGTTGATTTTCTTGTTGGTGTATTAATGTTGATTTGTGATAAAATGTTTGGTGTATCAATTGATGCATGAATAATTTTGTACAAAAGGAATACATCAGAAAGTTTACGTCTGACGGACAGAGATTGTAGTTATGGTGAGAATTATTATTAATTAAATCATTATCTTATTCGGGTCTGGGACCCACCGCCTTGACAAGGCGACTCCTGGCGTCCCTGTCCTGTGTTACTCAAGCAGTCTCCGGCAATAGCAGGTCCTGCCTCCTCGCAGAGCCTCTGAAATCGCCTACTGAAAGTCTTTCTCTAGGAATTGCCGCCAGTTTTTTTATGCGCGAGTCATTTTTCTGGCATACTCAGTACATTTATTTATTTGTCACAGTCTCCATAAAGCAGTTGTACATCAACATATTACAGAGATTACAGATAATACGTTACAGTAAATAAGAAATGGAAAAATATACATAGACAAGTATTAAGAACAACAAATAATATAATAAGTGTGTAAGGTCGATAGGAAAAGTATAAAAAATCATGAGGACAGTTTGATCGCGATGACTATTTTGTGACATTGGTTAAAATATAGTCGCTAAACTGTCTGTGAATGACATTAAAATGTCAACGGACAATGCAGCATCGCTGAGCAGTTGAGTCGCTTTGCTGATTGGCGTGTTCTGGTAAACGGAAATTCTCGCTTTTGGAACATAAAAGAGTGCACGGGTTCTCCCACGAGTATACTTGTTAGGAACGTATAAGTTTACCTCTGTCAACATAGGTGGATTACATGTGGTTCCGGTAATAAAATTTTAAAAAGTGATTTATTCAACACACTTAAAACGATCGCTTACGCCCTAAGATTTTTTTATATTACCGCGCTCCCTCTCTCTTCTCCGTGTTAACATATCTCCTTTTCAAACAATGTTCAGTTGCCGCTTCGAAAGCATTTTTTTTACAGTAACTCCACTCAAACCTCTACCTTTTGGGATACTGTGTGGAGGGTCTTTTAGAGGATAGGAAGGAGTGAACCTGGATCTTGAAGAGACCCTAGGAGGGATGAAACACAGACGCTGGCGAATCATTCCACAGTCGAGCATGTGACAAATGTCAACTGTGTACGAATGTTAGGCGCGCGTTTGGCGTGTTTCCCGACTGTGCACCGATGTCGAAGGGAAGTTCCTCCTTCCATTAAAATACCGGTAGAACAAGGACAGCATTCTCACCTGATGCCTGTGCTCCAAAGATTGCAATCCGCCTGTTAAGATAGGCGAATCTATCAAACGGACCGCCCGCTTCTGCACAGAGTCAAGAGTTTTTGTTCAGATGTTTTGGGGCTCCCGACCAGTGGTGGCTGCCAAATTCATTATGCATTGATGAGAAAAGTCCGATATTTGATCCCTTCCCACGTGTTTTCTTAAAAAAAAACGGTGGGCAAGTCTGATATGTATGGAGGCGGCTTTTATTTTTTTTATATGAATACCGCACAAAAGTCCCAACTGCTCCCAACCATCTCGATCCAGGAGACTATGGCATTCCCAATTGGGGAATGTTGTGATGCTGGAGGTATTGGGGAGGGGAAGGAGTAGGGAAGAGGAAGGTGGGGTATACCTGGCTATTCAGATCTGGTCACCAAACACGGCTAAAGGCCATTTCAAGCAACGTTTCAATTAACGCGGCTTACGAAAAGAAAAGGTAAGACTATGTAGGAAGGTTTATTTATTTTAATTTAATTTTAAACATTTTTACTTATCTATCTATTTTACATTTTTGTTGTTTCCCTACTTGTTACGCTAGCTTGGGCCATGTTATAGCAAGTATTCCATTTCGTTTCGCGGTAAAGTCAAATAAAATAATGTATTTTGTTAACATATGCGCAGTACACTTTTCATTATTTTATACAAAAAAAGTTATTCAAAAAGTAATTTAAAGATCACACACAAAAAAGAGACATTGTTTTATGTAGTGAAATTAATAATATTGTAAATAAATATAGTCATTACAGTCCAATACAAAAACAGCAGGAATAAATCATTTTGAATAATAAATTAATTTTAAAAATTAATTTGCGGGTGTATTGCATTAAAGAAAAAAAAAAACTTATTTGCTATGTAAATATGATTACGTAAATAAAAATAAAAATTATGTACGGCAAATTTGTGTTCCAACATAAATTGGTTCTTTTTAATTTAATTTAAAGCTCACCGTAATGCTTATTTTATATTTTAGAAGATTAAAAAAAAAATTTTACACATCATTATATTTTCAAAGGAGACGGGGTAAAACTTTTTTTTTTTACATCACCGTTAGCCCCCAAATAATTGTTAAAGGTGCCTCTAAAATCGCGAAAAATCAATTCATGTAATGGCCTTTATTTCATAATGCAAAACAAAAATAAATAAATTACTTCTAATCCGTACTAGATATTTACTGTGAGTATTTTGGCCACAAATGCAAAATTAACTTTTGTATGAATGAGGCCGCGCAGCCGTTCCCCTTAAAATGTGTTTTTTTAATCTGGTATTTTAGGTAGGTTAGTTTGTTAGGTTAGGTTTTTTTAGGTTATAGATCACGCTTCTAGTTATTGTCTGTTCAGTGGCATGGAGTTTGATGGGCGTTGACAGCCCGTCTACTTGTCAGCCCTAAGTATAGAGCAACATGGTCTTGATTCACCTTGATCGATTTTGTGATTAAGTTGTTTTCAAATTATTCACGATTAAATTTATTTATGTGGACGCTATTAGTCTCCGAAATGTTAAAATAATTGATGTGGCATACTCCCGATCGTTTTCGGCCCTCCACACTAGCGGCCAAATCACTGTAAAAGTATTGCTCGGTGAAACAAGATCTATTCCATCGAAGATTTAAGACAAAAAACCTAAACATTTTCATTTGTAATTATTATGCCCCATAAATACCTTTTAATTTAAGATATGACAATTTCGCGTTTTGCGATAGAGCGAATTTTCGTATTTTTCGCTTGATATTTTAATGAATAAAGTTATATTACACGTTCAAATATTTATTTGTCTATGATTTTTGACAAGCTTGAGTAGCCATATTCCCCTATGCGACGGATTCAACATCTGGGGAATAAATACGATACTTCGATGTTGACATATTTGGCACCAGTATAAGCATGCATTAGTACGGTTTTTTTTATCGAGTAGAGCTGGGTTATTTTAAACTATTTAACTCTGGATAAAACCGTCAAACTATGTTGTTTCTTTTTATGTTATCTATTATACATTTTTACCTTTTCAATGTTATCTGTAAATGTCCATGTAAAAGCCTGGAATGGGCGTAAATCAATAAATAAATGGAACTCAAGCAAGTGCTGATGATGCGTGCTGATTGCTAACAGTATGGAAGATCAACAGTCCCCCGTATTTAGGATGAACAAAGTATGTGTGAAGAATGAGCTAATGATGAATGAAAGTAAGTATAAAGTCATGGTGTTTGAAAGAGAGAGTACGAAAACAGGGTGCAATATAGTTTGCGAATGATGAATACTTGAAGCAGTTCGATGAGATTTTATATTTGGGAAGTATGTTTACGAGAGATGGAAAGACTGATAGGGATATTGAAAGAAGGGTGAATGCAGGAAACTACATTAACGGAGGACTGAACGCGGTTGGCGCTAATAAAGTTAGTTGTCCAAAGAAGCGAAGCTAGCAGTCCACAATGGAGTGCTGATATCAACCCTGATGTATGGCAGTGAGGCATGGAACTGACAGAGGAAGGATGAAAGTAGACTGAATCCTCTAGAAATGAGAACTCTAATAATAATAATAATAATAATATCTTAATTGTAATAAGGTTTAACTATAACTAAAATACACGTATAATATAATAATGTAAGTGTACGGTGGTTTGTAAAGTAAAATAGAAAATAATATAATAACAGTTATATTTGAAGTTTCACATAACCCGTCTCACTAGGCTAACCTGTGTTGAGGCAGTAATTTTGCAAATTGTTTTATAATTTTAAAATATCTATGAATATACACTTATATTAAGATATGCTTCGTAAATCATTGAATCAATAATTTTGAATTTGGGTGGGTGCACCGGTAAATGCCCTGTCATTACTTTTAATCCAATTTTTTACATTGTGTTGTGAATATTTTTTGTGAATCAGATGTTTTTATGCTAACCGGAAGAATGTAGTAAATTCTTATCGCAAAGTACCCAACATTCCGTTGCCCAAAAGTAGTATGAATTACAGGAATTTGGAGTAAATCTTTGTTGGCATTCCTAGTAATACGAGTGTTTATTCTTTTTTCATAGTACTCGTATTTACTTTTGTTTGAATAAAGATGAGTGAGGTTTATTTTAACGTAATGAGCCGAAGGTGTGGTAAAACCATCTATGATTGTGTGAAAAATGTTGAGATTCGCAAAGAATGCAAGGCTATGATGTAAGCGTAATGGGTACGATTAAGAAAGGGATGCTTATATGGTTTGGGCATGTAGAGCGAACGAACGAAGAAAGGACTGTGAGGAGAACATTTGACGCGAATGTGATTGGATGTCGGGGACGTCCGAGGAAGACATGGGACGATCGAGTGATTCAAATACTTGAGTCGGTCCATGTCAGAAGTCGGAATAACAGAGGAGAATGTATGAGACGTTGTATGAATATGAATGAAGCAAGAAGTGTAAGCCAAGATCGAGTTGTTTGGCGGTCCATCCTCTCTGCTTACCCTATGCGGGGAAACGACATGATGGTTAGTTAGTTAAGTAACTTTATGTCTAAAACGCCGCGTACTGTCATCCTTCTTTTATTTAAATAAGGCAAATACACTGAAATCCACATTAATTTCACTAACATTAATAATTATGTATTATTGAAACATCATCCCTAAGAGGGTTAACGCGCGCAGCACGGTATCACTTCTACATACATAAACATACACTACACCACAAGCTGCACATCTGCCCTGATTGTGGACACTGTAACGCTGTCCGAAACGTTGGAAGAAGCGTAACACGGCATATTATCCCAAAAACTATTCAAGAAGATATTGATTAATGGCTAATAGGGTTGCGTATTACTGGTGTGAACCAAAGTTTTTCCATATGGGTCCCAATATGGTTTCTATATAGGTATGGAAATCCATCAGTTTTACTACAAAATACAAAATAAATCCCCCCCTGTCCCGTGTAACACGTGAGCAATCATCGTGACATGTTTGTATTTCTGACAGGTAACTTTATAGATTGAAATGACCGATTGACAGGCGTTGGTTTTGCCCGGAGTTGCTAGGTAACTATTTTAAGTACCCCGTTAGTACGTACCACTGACGTCAAAGGATTCTTTACTCCGTATTACGTACTTATATCAATATGTCACAGGCGCAGATGGAAAGCATTACCAGAAAATCGTAATAGAATTATTGCTGCCTATCATTGTTTGAAAAGGAGATATGTGAATACGAAATAGGGACCGCATTAATATTAATAATGGGTTAGGACGTAAGCGATTGTTTATCGACATATTTAGAATAGAGCAGAAATCTCAAGACTGCTGACTTAAGAGGAACGGCCGCGCTGCCCGATTCGTACAACTTATTTTTGTATTTAAGGCCAAAATACCCACCCAAACCTAATGATATATCATATTTGTAAAAAGCATTAACTTT
Source organism: Halesus radiatus (assembly GCA_022606495.2). Taxonomy (NCBI): domain Eukaryota; kingdom Metazoa; phylum Arthropoda; class Insecta; order Trichoptera; family Limnephilidae; genus Halesus; species Halesus radiatus. The sequence goes on from JAHDVE020000062.1 coordinate 126,841, forward strand.
GTGGCTCGCCATAATTTACAATAAAAAACACATAAATTTGTTGTAGACCACTTTTATTTTATTAAAACTCTACCGGTTTCGGAAGCACCCTTCCTTCATCAGGAGAATATTATAACTAACTTACGATATAGAATATTGACAAGACATATACATTTTAGGTGTTGGAGTGGGGGGTAAGCAAATGGGTAGGGGTAATTGTAGGAAGAACAGAACGGTTTATTGGAAAAATATTAAGAATCGGACTAAAAGATAAGTTAATTTGGTTATTTAAAATACTAGCATTATTATTCAGGGATTTTCTAATTTCGAGTGCTTCTAAGTTATCCAATTTATTGCCTTTATTGCTACGGTGAAGAATTGTATCCCCTGTGTCCTTGTTAAAAGTGTGATATTTGGAAATTAGATGATTGGCAAATTCTGAGAAGTTATTATTATTTAAGCATCTTAAATGTTCTGTGACTCTAATATTTATATTTCTAGTCGTTTTACCTATGTAGAACGATGGACAATCATTACAACATAGTTGGTAAATACCTGAGTGGCTTAATTTATGTTCTCTATCTTTAGTGTTTTTTAGTAATTTACCTAAATTGTTATCAGTGTAGAACGCGGGTTTAATGTGGGCAGGAAATTTTTTTGTACCAAGTGAGGAAACGTGATATATATTTGAATTAAAGTTATAGTAAATACCCAGTATGGATTAGTATTCTTTATTTATTTTTGTTTTAAATTATGAAATATAGGCCTTCAAAGAAAGCAAATTTAATGATTTTAGACGCAATTTTGAAAATTATTTGCATTATGGTAAATATTTTTTAAATGTCGTATTTGCTATAGAATAAAATAAACAAACATGTTAAAAAAACGTATTTTTTATAGATATTTTAAATTAAATATGGCAAATTTGTGTTCCAACGGAAATAGGTAGTTTTTATTTTAAATGGCGTCCATCATAAAGCTTATTTTTACATATTTTTCTTTTATATTGCATTATATTTTCACAGTAAACTTTTTTATAAATCTCTATTAGCCCCCAAATAATTGCTTAAGTTGCCTCCGAAGTCGAATTTTAAAATTCGATTTCTTTAACGGCCTTTATTTTGTAAGTTAAAAAAAATAATTAAAAATACGTACTTCTAATCCATAATAGATATTCGCCGTATCTTTTGATGAAAAAAAAGATCATTCGGTGAGTATTTTGGCCTCAAATACAAAATTATGTTTTGTATGAAACAGGCCGCACAGCCGTTCCTCTTAACCAACATTTGAAGAAACGGTGTGATTTTTTTCATACCTATAACATGTTAAATAACCGAACCACACGTGTTTTTAATTTTTTTTAAATATACTTATAATTTTTTTTTAAAGGAAATTTCGTGTAATTGCTTTTTCAACTAGGCATCTGAATAGAGATTATTTAAAAAAAATAAGGGTTTTTAGTGCATAATAAAAACTGCAAGTTTTCAATGGAAGTATGTAATATATACCTAGAAATTCTGAATGCGGAGGCTTAAATGATAATTTTTTTCCTGATAGTACAAAACTGGTGTATGTTTCGAAAACTGAAAAATACTGTGTGAGATCTGCTTGAACCTTAAAACACATGTTCATAAGGACGATATTTGCAAATCACAGTTTATAATAATTACTAGCTGATGTGTGACCCGGTCTTTCCCGGGATTTTTATTTTGGAATAAAGTTTTTAAGTTGTGAATTCTTGCTTGTCATTAGGGTGCCACAATTGATTTGACAGCGAAAGTAACTGTCTCCAAATAAAGAAACATTCATTTTAATATTTTATTTCTTTCCAAACGTTTATTTTTTCAAAATATTTCTAAATCATAAAGTTCTTAAGTAAGTACCTACTCGTGTTTTCCACTTTGAAAATATTCTACCCAAAAAAACCTTCTTTTGAATATGCAATCTGTGGCTAACCAGAGTGTTATATATATGGGCTAACATAAATAAAACATGGCGGGTTCAATGTTTTTCATATTAATTTTAAAACGTTATAGAAACAGTTTTACCTATTGGATTTCATTCAAACTCCTTTCTAAATCTTCCCGGCACTAATAAAAACAAGCTGTGCTATTTTCAGCGAAACCGGTAGAGTAATTTTCGAGAATGTCGAGGACAAACAAACAAACTTACATTGATTTTTATATATATAGATGAATGGCGAAACATGAACGAAATACCGTTTTTTTTTCTACGGAATGCATTGTTGAATTTTGCATGTTTACACAAAAGTGTATTTGAGTGAAGTATCACAACGAATGTTGATACAAACTCAGTACTCACACGGAGGCATTGCTTGCATACAGCATGTTTCATGATTATTATTCTTCTTCAGAAACTTATAAATGTATTGAAAATTAAAAAATTTTCATTTATATAATTAACACAAACACACAGTTTACACAATGGCCTTGACCGAAAAATTCATTCTTCGGGGACAAAATTGATAAAATATCGCTGATCCGGAGGTCTGATGAAGTCGAATAATGGGTATCATAAGGCTTTCATCAAATCCAGTGTGGCAGATACTTTCAGTATCGCTCTGGTGAAAGACCACCATTCGGAATCGAAGTGTTGCTTGAAATCTAATTTCCCACTTTCCTCTTTGCCATCTCCTTCCCCTCCCCACTACCTTCAGCCTCACGACATTCCCAATTATTGGGGATGCCATTGTCTCACTGGCTCCTGCCGGTTGGGAGCAGTTGGTACTCTTGTGCGGTACTCACATATACAAATTTTAAAAAATATATTCCTTCTTCGTTTGATGCAAGGTAGAATATTTAAAATGACTGGACTAGGTCATTACAACATAATAAAATGTTTAGTTGTTTGAATAATTGTGTTAATTTCATGTTTTTTCAATAAAAACATGTTGTACCTCACATTTATTGATTATATTGACTTAGGAGTGGTGTCATTCGATTCAGCGCTAATGAAACCATAGTAAACGATACCTCCCTTGATCTAGTCGTGAAATGTGCATTTTTCGAAAAAAAAAATCCCCCCTCCCACTCCCCCTAGAGGGGTGTTCCACCATTTGATTTGGGCGGTCTCTGTAGATCTTATACTAGACCAAAGTTTCATGAATGCAGCAATTTTGTCATTTATTTTCCGAATTTTGGGTGTATTTTACCTGTACTATATATGCGTGTCCGTAATTAAGCTAATGTTTTGCTTACTTCAAAAATTGAAAATCTTCCTTGACCAGTTTATTAATTTCGTCGTTCTGTCTAGGGCTTAGGAGTCGAAAGGTCTTAATATGAATTGGCGACATCAGTTTTCTTTCAAATCGGCATAGATCACACTGTCTTGGAGATGTCTATTCAGTGGTAAAACAGTACATACGAATACATATGTATATATAATCGATTTAGAAAAAAAAAAGTATTTTTACCTTCTGTAAATAGACATAGGTTATTGATTGAAAAGGTATCTAATTTTTAATGAGTAAATGCTTTAAATTATTGTGATGGCCGTGAGTCATTGTTAAATGTACAGGTGTGTATCTTCCTTGCTTGTTGCATGTAGTAAAGTTAGTCTCGAAATAGAATAAAATTTTATAAGCCTTAAGTTATTTTTTGTCAATCGATAAATGCATTTGGAAATACTGTAATTATTTCTTCATTCTATAGAATTTTTAAGTGAGATATTTCCTCATAACACTAACTGCCTGCCTGCATGGTCGAGTGGTAAGGCTCTCGACTACGAATCCGAAGGTCGCGGGTTCAAATCCCGGCGTGCGCAAGTAATTTTTATTTAATTAATTTGTGTTGTTTCACAATTAATTCATTTAAAAATAATATATGGTATATTTGCGCACGTTCCAGAGTGGAAGATACTCTCAGTATCGCCCTGGTGAAAGACCACCATTCAGAATTGAAACGTTGCTTGAAATGGCTTTTGGCCGTGTTTGGTGACCAGATCTGAATAGCCAGGTATTCCCACCTTCCTCTTCCCCTTCTCCTTCCCCTCCCCAATACCTTCACCTCACAACATTCCCCAATTGGGAATGCCATAGTCTCACTGGCTCCAGACGGTTGGGAGCAGTTGGGACTCTTGTGAGGTATTCATATAAAAAAAAAAAACTACTTATAGGTCCCACAATTAGTTAACTGAATCACTACGATAATTTTTTTGTATGAACTATTTCTTAGTCACATCGGTGCTGAATTCATGTTGCACGTATGGAATTCATTGCAGACTCGCTTTTGGGCAGTATTAAAACGGACGGTTGAATTTTTTAACACGAAGTTTGAATGACACCCTGTTTAAAGTGTGGTAAAATTATAATACAAGTTTTTCTTATTATCTTATCCTTTTTATGGGAGTTCACTCCTAAAATTGTAAATTGATGTATATGTATACCAATTTGGGAGGCAGGAATGGGTACCGCCGCCCCGGGAACCATTCATTGGATAACTTCTGCCATAGATCATCCCAAGTGGTTTGCTACGTTTGGTGACTTAGCAGGGGTGCCCGGGTTGATGGATTGAGGTTTATTCAGGTCTTGTCGGCGGATGCGTCTGCCCACCAATCGGGAGATGCCGGCTGAGGGAGACCTTTTGAGCTTTCCATCCGGGCTATCTGAACCCACCGCCTTGTACCTCAGTGGGATGGATGGATTATTGCATCTATCACTTCTGAACATATTTACCCCCAGATTTCTACCCACCCCTCATACCCTTTTCCTTCCTAGAACTTCTGCTCCCTTCTTTATCAAAAAATACCCTCCACATAGCATCCCCAAAGATGACATAGGCCCCGAAGGAAATTATTTTGCTCAGGCCTCCTGTGTGGAGTATATGTGAAGAAAAAGAAGTATTGCTTAAGTATATATTTTTGTTTTTAGGTAAAGGGACGTGTTGCTCGAATTTGAATAGTCTAAAATTTTTATTCTTACTTATTGGATAAGTTTTTATAATCGGTTATTCGACAAATCTTTAGTTAGTTATTCGAAAAATTTTTAGTTAGTTATTCGACGAATCTATAATGAGTTATTCGAAACATTTTTAGTCAGTAATTGGACATATTTATAATTAATTATTCGACAAATTTTTAATTAGTTATTGATAAGTTTTTATAGATATTCGAAAAGTTTTAAAAATGCGTAAGGTAGACTAAATTTTCTACCCTTTAAAAGTACAATGGTCTCTGTAGATTTAATAGTGTCAAAGGTAAACTTAAAAAAAATAGTTTAAAAAGACAAAATATGGAAAGTTTACGAAATTTTAAACAGCTGTATTATTTCGGCGGGCTCGCAAATATAGTTTCTACTGCCAAAGTTTCGTGAATGAAGTCTTGTCGTTTATAAAATCATATTTTTCCTGTACTTAAAAGACACTTTTATCGGTTAGTCTCTTCAGTGGTATATACTGTTATACGTTATACCTACATGTTATACACTTGAGTGACATATATACATACATGTCAGCCTTTAAAATGGTTATTGATTGTATTTTTAATTTACCAAACAAAAAAACTCTTTGTCAACTTCATAATACTGTAACTATCAACTGTCAATCTGACAAAGAGCTCGGCTTTTGGGTTGAGCATTATTTAATAAAGAAAGAGCCTTCTTTCTTTTATAAAGCCTTATTTTTCATCATTTTTTCGAATGATTATTATTTTTTCAATCGATTTTTTTTTCTATTTATAAAAATGAATGTTTGTCTGTGTGTCCACGATTTTCTCGAAAATTACTCGGCCGGTTTCGCTGAAAATAACACAGTTTGTTCTTATTAGTGCCGGAAAGTTTTAGAGAGTAGTTTTAGTTTAGTTAGTAGAAATCCAATATGTAAAACTGTTGCTATAACGTTTTAAAATTAGTATGAAAAACATTGAACCCGCCATGTTGTATTGAGGTTAGCCCATAGATAAACCACTTTGGTTAGCCACAGATTACACATTCAAAAGAAGAATTCAAGCTTCAAAAGAAGCTTGTTTAGGTAGAATATTTCCAAAACGGAAAACTTAGGTACCTACTTAATAACTTTATTATTTAAATATATTTTGAAAAAATAAATGTTTGGAATGAAATAAAATTTAAAAATGATTGTTTCTTTATTTGAGATAGTAGTCGTTACTTTCGCCGTCCAATCAATTATGGCACCCAAGCGATGAGCAAGAATTCACAACTTCATAATTTTATTTAAAAAAAAAATAACAATCCCGAGTAAAGTCGGGTACACATCAGCTAGTATTTTATACAGGGTGTTAAGAGACGTACCTGACTTACTTTAATCAGTAGTGAATCCTAAGGTTATTTGGATTAAGAAATGTACATGGCATTTTGGTCTCTTGTGTTTTTTTTCCACTTAATATAAATTATTGGACAACACGGCGTCTTGTATAGGGCTAGCAGATTCTTCAATACTGACCAACTGCCAACCCTCTAAAAATCTCAAGTACGTCTAACAATTGAATTTCGAAGCAACCTCTGGTCTGGAGCTCCAAAATACCCGATAAACCCGCTTGATTCTGTACAAAGGGAGTTCCGTCGGATTGCCAACCGTTGTTAACAGACCGCCTTCCATCTCTAATGCACAGACGCAATGTAGGTATGCTGAGTCTGTTCTACAGGTATTTCAATGGTGCCTGCTCGAAGTAACTGTCAGCATTGATCCCCAGTGCACCGGTGCACTTACGCGAAACTCGACGGACACGAGCGGAACTCCTCGTTCGCAGTTGATGAGAACGGGTAGACTCTCCGACTCATTTTATGTAAGGCGGCTCGCATGTGGAACGATCTACCGGCATCTGTTTTCCCGCTTCATATTATAATATGGGCCTCTTCATGACGCACATATATCCCTTTTTACCTTTGACCCCACCTTTGCCCGCCTCACAACGTTGCCCAGTCGGGTGGTGATATAGTTCCACTGTCTGTACACCGTACTCTTGTGAGAATTTATTACTATTTAAATTTGAAAAATAAATTCACTGGTGACCAGAATGCTATTTATATTTTTTTACTCCAAATCAGGTCAAGAATCACTGGCAAAAGTTTGTCAGGTGCGTCCCTCCCTTAAAGCCTCTATATCAGCATACCAAGAAGCTCTAAAGCAGAACCATTGAATTGGTAAACCGTTAGGAGTGTGTTGTGGGCGTGTCTGTGTGCCTGATTTAAGGTCAATTTTTCATTATTTCGGATGACATTGATCAAAACTTTTCAAATACAAAATTTCTTTCTTGAACAAAATTATCGATTCCATTGACCTGTCTGAGGCCTAGGAGTGGAAAAAATCTGTTTATATCACCTTCCTAGGGATTTTATGTCCAGTGGGCAGAGCGGTAGATATTTTCAGTATCGCCCTGGTGAAAGACCACCATTCAGAATCGAAGCGCTGCATGAAATGGTTATAGCCGTGTTTGGTGACTAGATCTGAATATCCAGGAACTTTTCCCACCCCGCTATCTTCAGCCTCATAACACCTAATTGGGGATGCCATAGCCCCACTGGCTCCAGACTGTTGGGAGTATTTGGGAGTCTTGTGCGGTACTCGCATAAAGAAGGGCAAAGTTGATCGATTTTTTCAAAAATTCATTAAAAATTTTCAGATTTTCATTATAGCAAATACTTTGTAGATTGACATGATGAATTAAAAAAAATACACTTTGTATAAATGTACTTTTATTTTGTATATATGTCAACTAGTTTCGATTCTGCTAACTTGCTGGGAGACAAATTTGCTCGATGTAGACGTAACAAAGGGTAACAAGCAATGCTTCTTGCGATCTTCTGACTACGAGATAATGCACTTTCATTTTGATAAATGATTTCATTTTTGAGATCCACATGCCCTGTCTAGATATTGTTGGTGGATGTTGACATTTGAAGCTATGCCGACGTTTTGATTCTGGATGGTGGCATTTCACCAGGGCGATACTGAGAGTGTCTACCGCTCTGGATTAAATTTCAGGTGTGAATTTCCAGACTTGTAGATGTGTAAGGGAGATTGTAGAGAGGGTATTGTCACCGGGAGAAGATAGTTGAATAGAATAGAAAGCATGTCAAGAGGCAGCCTAGTCTGGCGAGGGTATGGGTACGTCTTAGATAGGGGGAAAGATTCGAGAGGGGTGATTAAGAGAAAGGTGTTTAAAAGTATTACTAGAAGAAGAATTACGAATATTTGGAGCAGATCGAATTATGTTTACGAGAGATGGAAAGACCTATAGGGATATTGAAAGAAGAGTGAATACAGGAAACTCCATTAACGGAGGACTGAACGCGGTTTGCGCTAATAAAGTTAATTAGTTGTCTAAAGAAGCGAAACTAGCAGTCCACAAAGGAGTGCTGATACCAACCCTGATGTATGGAAGTGGGGCATGGAACTGAGAGAGGAAGGATGAAAGTAGACTGAATGCTGTAGAAAGGAGATCTCTGGGGCGAATGTGTAGTAAAACTATGTATGACCGTCACACGATTGTCGTTGTCCCCTTTTCACTAAAAACAATAAATAGGTGTAACCAAAACAAAATGCTGTTTCTCAGTGACATTTTATAATGACATCACTGTTGGAAGTGTATAATTATTCAGGTCGACTCTAATACCTTTGGTTTGTACCACGTATATCAAATTTTATAACCGTATGAAAATAATGATTTTTTTAAACTGGCATTTGGCATTAATAATAAATGTGCTTACGTCTATTTTAGGGAAAAATCAAAATCAATTAGGATATAAAATTCAGAAACACGTCATTATAAAACGGGCGTTATTAACGGAAATCTGGTGAACGATACAGGGTGTTTGGTTTGTCATGCAAACAAAATTAAACATAATTTTTTCCCCTGTAACACTACAATCTTGGGGCCAGTTGTTTTACAGATATTTGCATGTCATGTTGTCGTCAAAGTGCCAATCAATGCCATTTTATTTTTGGACATTTAAATGGCCCGTGTTATACATCGATTCTTGGCACGTTTCAGCTTTTGAACAAATTGGTTTCATTTATTGCGATCAAGTTTAATTTGTAGAACTCCATTATTGTTGAAAGTTGAAAAAAAAATTATAATAACTATATTATAATATGAATAGGAGATGTTGTGTTTAAACCACTATTTAATATGAAAAACCAAATCATTATTTTGAAATAACTAAAGGTATGAAAATTTTACACACGAATACAACTGGTTTACAATTAGATAAATTCGAAATTTTAGAAATTAGAAAAATTGTTAATAGTCAATTAAATATTATTAATAATCAATTTCCACGAAAGGCACAGCCTTTTTAGACATCAAAACAAACAAGTTATTCCCTAAATGACCACCGCGCACACATGTACGTTGTTTGCGTCGGTGAAAACAACATCTGAATATGACGTGTGCATCCATTTTGCATATTTAGTTCCTGCCTTTGACACCTTATAAAAGTGCGGTCGGTGCGGCGCTCTCGGCGCTGCTATTCTTACATTGTGCGTAATTTCAAAGTGCAGATTGATTGATCGTGCGATAAATTTATAAAATTTTATATTGTTTTTGATTTTATGCGAGTAAGGGTAGGAAGTAGACATGGGCAAAATTGAATGAATGAATTAAATAATTAATCCACTGAAAAGAGCTTCAAAATAAATTAAAAATAATAAAACACCTTGCAACTTGATATTTTGATATCCAAAATACATTTAATTCCTTAGAACAGGCAATATGTCTAGTTAGGAATTAATATCGACCAGGCAAACATAATGCAACTTCAACTTACGTGTTCCTCAATTGATGATAAATTACTATGTTTTGCAAATACAAATGTTCCCAATGTAAATAAATAAAATAAATAAATAAATAAAATAAAATAAATAAATCTCTTGACCTACTCCATCTCATTCTCAATTTAACACGGAATCAGTTCGTCATTCCTTAGCTTAGACCTTGCAATCATGCAATTTTTTAACGCGCGGCATTATAATTGCTGATGCCGCGCGTTAAAAAATTAAAAAAAAAAATTAATGCGCGGATACTCTATTGACGTCTTCCGTAAAGTCGCCGAGACTGCGGAGTGTGCAGTGCTCAGGACTCCATCTAACGTATTTCCGCGTCGCAATCCATAAAGACTCTGCGTCATTGTTAGTTCACAGTCTGTATTACTCCGTATCGGCAAACTGCATCTAGTTACCCAGTCAGTAATTCCGAACAGCGGGCATTCGTTTTCGCAGTCGGTAATCCCTAATTCAAGGCATTAAGAAATATATTTCGTATTTAGTTGTGAAGTCGTAGTCACCACGTCTCTGGTCCATCGATATCGAGTATGTCCTTACTAGGTCGGCAGGGCTTAAGTTATTCAAGTCACTGCGAGACACTAGTCAGAAGTTCCTAATTCTTTCCTTAATGCCCTCGGTGATTCCGTTCGTGTTAGTCCCAGCATGGCCAAGCCGTCAGTTTCACTAGTCGGTGGGAATTAGTACTAGGGTGCATCTTTGTTTGGCTCGTAATGTTGTTTTTAAAAACGAAACCATTATTTACTACGTTGATGTGTTTATACATATTTCGTATTATTTATTATCGAATTGAGTAAGATTGTTATTTTCGTGTATATTTATTTTTAAATATGTTATTTCCAACACTAGCGCAATTTGCAATGCGAAAAAATCTCCCGTTTTTATTTATTCATTTTTATTATTATTAGTTTTTGTATGAATTAAAGGAACGAATTAAATTAATGAATTCACAAGACTAGGTGAATCAGACTGAAACGATTCACTACTGCGAATGAATCTGCCATGTCTAGTAGGCAGTGCTTCTTTTGAATATGTAATCTGTGGCTAAACAGAGTGGTATATCAGTGGGCTAACCTCAATATAACATGGCGGGTTCAATGTTTTTCATACTATTTTAAAACGTTATAGCAACAGTTTTACATAATGGATTTCATTCAAACTACTGTCTAAACCTAGAATTAACGACTTCATAACTTTATTAAAAAATATATCAAAACCCGACCGAGGCCAGGTACACTTCAGATAAATATAAATAAAATTTAGAAAAGGTTAATAAATTATGGTATTTTCCCTTGTTTAAAATTTATTTTTCAAGATATGCTTTCCTTGAGTTTTTCCTCAGCAATGCGATCGTCTTCATAGTAGCGGGCTACGATTTGACGGTCTCCGTGGTTGAGTGGTTACGATCTCTGGCTACGAATCTCGAGGTCGCGGGTTCAAATCCCTGCATGCGCATGTAAATTTTACTTTATTAAATTGTTTTTTTCACAATTTATTAATTAAAAATAATATTTAGTATATTTGCGGCACGTTCCAGAGTGGTAGATACTCTCAGTATTGCCCTGGTGAAAGACCACCATTCAGAATTGAAACGTTGCTTGAAATGGCTTTAGCAGTGTTTGGTGCTCAGATCTGAATAGGGAGGTACTTCCCCACCTTCCTCTACCCAATCTCCTTCCATTCGTCAATATCTTCAGCCTCACAACATACCCCATTTGGGGATGTCATAGTCTCACTGTCTCCAGATGGTTGGGAGCAGTTGGGACTCTTGTATGGTATTTCCAGGATTAAAAAGAACTGTCAAACTAGAATTTCTAAACATTTTAATATGCAGAACATATTTCAATGTCAAAGTGAGTAGCTTGGTGGTGCCATAGTGATGAAAAAAAATTCGACTTTATTAAATGTTTACATTTTATTACCACGCTATACTGTCTTTAATATCCCATTGCCCAAATAATTCATTTAAATGTAAACATACATTTATCTATTGAATTACTTTTTGTTTTCTGAAGTCACCAATCACGCTAATGGATCGAACTATTTACTCATGAACAACTTATGGATTTTTACTGTTTGCTCACTTGCGGCTTATGGGACGTTTGTTGTTAATATTTAATGTCGCTAAGCACAAATCACAGCACAGTATTTTCCCTTGAAGAGATCCACCGATAGAAGTGTGCTGTGGGCGTTTCTGCGTGACTGAAGTAGGCTACATTTTTCCTTACTTTTGTATATATATTTTTTTAAAACCGCAAGAGTCCCAACTCCTTCGTATGGTGGAGGTCATAGTGGGATGCTGAGGTTATTTAGCCAGTCGACGGCATCGGGAGTCACTTGGTTCAGCACAGATGTGACATGGGGAAAATGGTGAAGGGGACATTCTTGTACGATGTGTTCTGTTGTTTGAATATGTCCACATTCACAGTTTGGAATCCTTTAGGCCTCATCTATGCATCATGTATGCACTACGGCTGTGACTTCACTGGATGCGGTTTAATGAGGTCCACATCTTCCGAGGGAGAGAGAACCCTGGCAATTTAATAGTAGGATCTACAACGAGGTGCTTGTTTGTCATGTTCGAGGTCTGCCGTTGAGTTCAACTCTTCAGGGGAGTATGGTGATAGAAGCAGTCTTTCGCCTTCAATCCAAAAAGGTTTCCTGGACGTCAGGAGACTGGTCGGGAGGTTTGCAAGGTCATCTTGGAGTGGAATGTTACTATTCACGGCTTTTTGTATTCCCTGAGGGTTGCTGTCTCTCGTCTTACCGTGGGAGGTGCGATGTTCGAGAGTACCCGGATCCATTGTAGTGGGGTGGAGGGAAGTGTTCCACTCACCGTGCGCCTATCGTCCATACTAATAATAGTACACAATTGATGACCCTGTACAAATCGCAAGTGCGCCCCACTGTAGAATTTGGCAGCCACCTCTTGTCTGGAGCCCCAAAATACCTGAAAAAATCCTTGACTCTATGCGGAAACGGGTGATAGATTCTCCTATCTTAACAAACGGATTGCAATCTTTAGAGCACAGGCGTCTGGTGTGAATGCTGTCCTTGTTCCACCGGTATTTCAATTGAAGATGCTCTGAGGAACTAGCGTCATTGTTCCCTTTGGCATCGGTGCATAGTCGGGAAACAAGCCAAACGCGTGCCCAACATTTGTACATGGTTGGCATTTGTCACATGAAAACGGGTCGTTGTTGAACAATTTGCCGGCATCTGTGTTTACTCCTTCCTTTCCCCAGAGAGATCCTCCACATAGCATCCTCAAAGATGACAGAGATCCTGATAGAATTTGAAGTGTTAATGAAAAAAAACTGCTTCCAGCTGTCCGGAGGTATCGGTACTATGGCATCGCCAATTGCGAAAATGTTCTGAGGCTGAAGGAAGATGGGGAAGAGGAAGGTTGGGAAATACCTGGTAATTCATATCTGGTCACTAAACATGGTAAAAGTTATTTCAAGCAACGTTTCAATTCTGAATGGTTGTCTTTCACCAGGGCGATACTGGGAGTATCTATTACTAGGGAAAACGTATTCAAATATCGATATTTTTTCTTGAACAGTTGATGAATTTCGTGACCTGTCTGGGGCCTAGGAGTAGAAAGAAATTGGCGACATCGGCTTTCGATCAAATCGGTGCTGATCACACTTCTAGGGAGATTATCTGTTCGGTGGTGAAATGTTTGTATGTGCGTGCGTACGTATGCATGTGTATTCCATTATCTAATGAAGGAAATCGTAAAGACTTGTAGCTACTTACTTATTCCGGGGAGATCGGGGTGTGAAGAGGTCATTTAATATATATATGCATTATTTTAAATTTTTAATATAATATATTTTAATTTATTAACCTATGTGCGCTTTCAGTGGAAACTTTCTATAATAGGAGTGGAGTAATCAGAGCTTTGTATATGCAATACTTAAAAAAAATAAAAATATTTTTGGTTGAAAATATTGCGGTTGTCTATCATTATAGTATAAAATGAAAGATTTCTTACAATTAAATTGATTGCCCAGTTTTGTAAGACTCCAATAATATTATATAAAGTGTAAACTGTAACACGGGACCTTTATTATGTGATGTTTACTGTACAGAGCTTGTTGAGAGAGAGAGAGAGAGAGATCGGATCTATACACAATTTTATTATAGACATATCGTATACATTGATTGATAGACAATAGACACTTGATAGATACCAGATTGGTCAAAAGACGTCAAAAAACATGAGTAACAAATTCTTACTAATTTAAATGATTTTAAAAAGTACAGAAACACGTGTTTTAGCTACAAAACGTGTATTCAATTATTCAAATGACATTTTACCCTGGCGACAACACTCCCCTATCTTCCCCACAGTTTAATGTGATGACCCATTTGTTCCTGTCGCACTTAAGCCCCCCTCGCGATACTAAAAATACCCACTCGGCCACTCTCACTACTGTCCCCACTGTACCCGGTGTCCCCACTGTCCCCGTGAGGGCAGGCAGTTAGGCGGTGGGCGCAGAACTGACATGATAACAAGTTGATAAGTTTCCAAATCAATACATTTTAATTTGGATAAAGGTCGAAAACCGTCCCTTTATCAAAATTAAACCGAAACAGAATATTCAATTTATTAGAATAACTTATAAACCTCATTGTAATATTTAATCATTGAAATGGATAATATTAACAAATCTCAAATGAGACATGCGACTGATACCATTTTATTTTATTTGTCTTTTTCTGTTTCATGTTTCATTTGAGATTTGTTAATATTATCTTCTTCAATTGAATAAAATAAGTTTATGAATTGACCCTTAGTTGGACTTGACAGTGGGACTATTGCGTCCTCTATTATTGGACCATGTTGTGAGGCCGAAGATAGCGGGGAGGGAAAGGAGATGGGGAGAGGAAGGTTAGGACGTAACTGATTATTCAGATCTAGTCACCAAACTGGTGATTTTTCATCAGGGCGATACTTCTCAGTAGTTATTAATTGTTTTTGTGTTTAATTCGTATAACTCCGTTTATTTTATTTTTTAAATTTAATGTAAATCGAATTTAACAATGTTAGTATTAATTTCTGCAAATATTTTTAGTTTTTATTAATATTGTGACGGCTGTTTCGGCGTTCAAGGCCATTTTCAAATTGCGGTTAATCCACACTGTGACGAATTATTTATATGATTATATTTACTCCCACCCCATATAAGAATCACAAGGGTAGGTATATCAGCTAGCTACCTTTAATTTATTAATTGTTTTTGTGTTTAATTCGTAGAACTGGGATGGGAGTGAATAAAATCATACATACTTAATTTGGATGACTAAGCTCTTTAATTGTTGTTCAATATAAAAAACAAATAAAAAAATACCGTTAATGACATAAATTAGAGCATTCATGAGCAAACCAATTATCAATACGAATATTATGAAAATGTTATTGCTCAATACTATTATTATTCTTTGAGTTAAATTTTCTAAAAGGGTACATGATGTTATTAATTATGTTTAGTTATGGTTTACTATGAATATAATATAAAATTATGTACGGTAAAGCTCTTCCTTGTTTTGACATTTGACATTCTAACCTCAAAACTGACCGGTCGTAGATTTGGAGCGTTTTGGCGGACTTTCAAAAATTGAAACCTTGAAAATTATTTTAACTATGAAAACTAACTTTAGAAAAAAAAACGAAATATACTGGTATTTAAGTTTGAACGTCATTATAGATGAGAAAAAAAAACTGGAGTTCCTTATTCCGTAATTTCTATCAATCTCAATAATAATTAATATTAAATACATTTTATTAACGACCCCTGTAAAAAATAAAAAAGAAAAACAATCGTGCAATTATTTATTATCGTTATCTCCGTCTCCGCCCAAATTCCATCTTATGCCCTCCATTACCTTAGTGAGCGGTCTTAAATATAAGATTGCTATCAGCAAGTGCTGCTAACACATAAAACACAGTTTTCAATTCTTTGAAATAAAAATAAATAAAAGCCCTGCAGTAGCAATAGGCAGCCCGCTCACTGGGTAGAGAAGATTATCTCCACATTTATGCACCTCTAACCACAGTTGACAAAAGAAGAGGGAGAAATGTTCCCTGGCACTGTATACAAAAAATTTACAATACGATATATGACTAATAAAAAGCATGTGAAAACACAAAATATGGTGCACTAATTATACATTATAAATAAACTATTCGATTTTTATTATAATTAAATAAATTTTATTAAAAAATGTATTTATTTATTGTTTCTTTACACGTTACATTCCCATTTTTAACCTCACTAGGACTAAGCCTGAATCAAGATTAACAATTTTTATTAAAAAAAAAAAAAACACATTGTAACACGAAAAATAAAGATTTATAAATTAGTTTGGAAACATTTGTAAAATTATTCGAATGTCTCTTAATATTTAAGGTCTCCTATGGTACATCACTATTATAGATAACGCGGGAGAAAGCCAATACAAAAAGCCACTGGTGCACAAACATAGCACTAGATTCACTGAAAGAAGAGGCCTAAAAATTCCAAAAATTTCAAATAAATATGGAGGTCGAACTCTTGAATACATAGTGCCAGTGATTTTCAATAAATTTAATGAAAGCTGTAAATTGGAGGAAAGTGAGAGGCTTTGCGTGAAATCGATGAAGTTATGGATTTTAAATGAGCAATCTATGTATCTTTAAATTCTTATCTATGTATCTTTAAATTTTTATCTATGTATACTTAATGGCTAAGTTAAATTATGTGCCTATAATGTTTACGTCAAATGTAAGTACCTATTTTATTTAAGATTAATATATACTAATTAAACCAAAAAGAAAAAGAAATGTTTGTATGTATTACTATTACTATTAGGACTAATTAATTTTGTAGAACCTGCAGACAAGCTGTCATGTGACCGCTTTGCAGGACTACATATTTTGCTCCTTTATTTATTTTACCATGGATGTATTTATGCTCTTTGGATGAATAAATAAATGAAAAAAAAAAAAAAAAAAAATTCGAATATCGATAAATCATTGTTGTTACAAAAATATTTCATACAAATGGGTACTAAAGTGGCTCGAAGGCATGAGAAACCATTAATATTAAGTAAATAATGTGGGGTGACTCTGTGTTCATATACGAAAATAAGGTTTGCTATAATTTATCGGTCAGTGGTTGAGTTGGCATTGTGTCTGGGTCCCACCCAGCCGTCGTGACTTTAATTCCTCGGCTGGCTAAGTCCTCCATTACGCCACAAGCAACATCTTCCATTTAATGTGATGGTAGTATGAGATTTTCAAATATTATCAAGTTTGTCTTTATTTAAAAAAATATATATAAATACAATTTTCTGGCTTTTATGATAAAAAAAATATAATATGTGATACTGTAACAACCATCTTAGTAATAGGAATATTTCCGTGCGTATTGATCGTTGTTCTTCGATCTTGAATACTTTGTCTCTCCCGAATCGCTTCGTCTCTTATTAATTAGGACAAGGGATGTTATTGGTTAGATTTTCACTCCCGCCGCTCAGGCTTAGAGATGTGATCCCGTGGAAGGGATGTCACAGCTGTGATGACCTTTAAAAAGTCACGTTTTAGCTCCAAAGAGAAAGTTGTTTCCCGGCGCCTAACGCGCCTTTCCAACCTCCTCTGCCAGGACTGACCCAAGAACCTCCTGTGGTCGATTGATGGGCGGTGAATCCAGATCAACGGTACCCTTTTCCACCCACCTCTGCCAGGACTGACTCAAGAACCTTCTGTGGTTGATTGATGGGCGGTGAATTCAGAGCGACGGTAAACCTCTGCCAGGACTGACCCAAGAACCCTTTGGTGGTTGATTGATGGACGGTGAATTCAGAGCGACGGTAAACCTCTGACAGTACTGACCCAAGAACTCTTTGGTGGTTGATTGACGGACAGTGAATTCAGAGCGACGGAAAGCCTCTGTGAGGACTGACCCAAGAACCCTTTGGTGGTTGATTGATGGACGGTGAATTCAGAGTGACGGTAAACCTCTGCCAGGACTGACCCAAGAATCCTTTGGTGGTTGATTGATGGACGGTGAATTCAGAGTGACGGTAAACCTCTGCCAGGACTGACCCAAGAACCCTTTGGTGGTTGATTGATGGACGGTGAATTCAGAGCAGGCGGGTGATTGATGTGCGGTTAATTTAGATTGACGTGAATCAAGTGAAATATTACATATTTTATGACCGAATTGTAAAGTGTTGTTTTAAACTGTTATACTGTCGTATTATTGCTAACTAACTTGTAAATTAATTAGACCCAAAATAGAGACTGTTTCTATTCTCCGTGCAAAGTGTGCATTATTTAATTAACCCATTACAATACTTAATTAATTTGAAATCAGGCTGCCAGGTTGTCAGTATGTATATATGTGTGTGGATAATCTATCTGGATGTAGTATTATGTATATAATATGAATGAAATAACGATTTGTCACATTGCATACAATATCATGCGTCGACCACACAATCGCCCAACGTTCCAACCCGAACTCGGTTCGTAGTTGGGACGTTGGGCGATCGTATAGTGACTATAAATTGGGCAACTACCCGACCGGCCAACGTTACAACTACGAACTTCAAAGTAGTGATACCATTTTAGCTAAAACCTATCGATCTACCGATATTCATAGAAAGTCTACCGAAATTTTAATATTATTGACACAATTCGTTTCTCATTAGGTACTCACAATACCGGAAATAAATTTGACGGATAGCTGTTGCGCCTGTTTCAGCTACGCATTTTATTTCTACGCACAGCTTGAGTCAGATTGCAGCGTAAAAAATATAACAACTAGACCTGATTATAAATTGGATTACATGCATTTCGCTATTGAAGTGATTTTTAATGAAAAACGGCGCTATACAAATTATCCAATGATTTTTATTATTATTAGAATAATATGCATAAATGGGCATTTATTTGGGGGTTAGTTGCATATTTGAATCTTTTTTCGTCATTATAAACATAGTTCAGTCATGTTTTATTTTTCGCGTAGAACATCCGTCAGGATCGCCTGCCGAACTCATACTGAACGGCCAATGTGTGTAGGCCGGTTCTCCCGAGTTTGAAGGTTGGGCCAACTAGTTCGCCACCGGAGCGATCTCGGGTGAACTCGCCGAACTCGAGCCAGCGTTGGGCCAACTAGTTCGCCACCGGAGCGATCTCGGGTGAACTCGCCGAACTCGAGCCAGCGTTGGGCCAACTAGTTCGCCACCGGAGCGATCTCGGGTGAACTCGCCGAACTCGAGCCAGCGTTGGGCCAACTAGTTCGCCACCGGAGCGATCTCGGGTGAACTCGCCGAACTCGAGCCAGCGTTGGGCCAACTAGTTCGCCACCGGAGCGATCTCAGGTGAACTCGAGCCAGCGTTGGGCCAACTAGTTCGCCACCGGAGCGATCTCGGGTGAACTCGCCGAACTCGAGCCAGCGTTGGGCCAACTAGTTCGCCACCGGAGCGATCTCGGGTGAACTCGCCGAACACGAGCCAGCGTTGGGCCAACTAGTTCGCCACCGGAGCGATCTCGGGTGAACTCGAGCCAGCGTTGGGCCAACTAGTTCGCCACCGGAGCGATCTCGGGTGAACTCGCCGAACTCGAGCCAACGTTGGGCCAACGCACACGAACTACCCCTCTACACAATCGCCCAAACGTTCGAGTTGGGAGGTTTGGCGATCTCGTGGTCGTGACATCACACTCATCAATCGAGTCCATTGAATTTTTTTGTTCGATATATTATCAGTTGAATTTTATTTATTACTAGCTGTCGTGTACCCGGCGTTGCTCGGGGTTATGGATGGTTTGGTTTGGAGTAAGCTTCAGTGAAACCGGCTTTAAATGTGGGTCCTCTTATTTACCGACAGGGTGAAGAGTTATCTTCTTTACTGACGTTTTGGTGAAATACGCAAGAGTCCCAGCTGCTTCAACCGTCTGGAGCCAGTGCCACTATGGCACCCCCAATTGGGGTATGTTGTGAGGCTGAAGGTATCGAGCAGGGGGAGGAGATAGGAGAGCGGTAGTTGGGGAAGTACCTGGCTATTCAGATCTGGTCATCAATCACGGCTAAAGTTATTTCAAGCAATGTTTCGATTCTGAATGCTGGTCTTTCACCAGAGTATCTACCACCCTGGAACGTGCTGCAAATATATTTGTGGCACTACATATTATTTTAATAGAATAAATTGTGAAATAACACAATTAAATCGAATAATTTACCTCTGCACGACGGGATTTGAACCCGCGTCCTTCGCATTCGTAGCCAAGGATCGTAACCACTCAACCACAGAGACCGTCTATATTATGTAGGGGGATGCTGTAAGTCTCAACTACAGGTGGCGGGCATCCATTGGAGTTTTCTTCAGATTTTTTATTTTTCAACATCACGTTGGGGTCACCACTATAGGAGTCAAACTGTGAGCCGTGGCTCCATACTATGATGAAGAATATATTCCTTTACTGAGGTGTATTATGCTGACGGACGGATACCGCGTCAGCGTTTACGATGCGTAGAGAAATAACAACACGATTAACGCAGAGCGCATTTATTGACTGAATAATATCAACTGATTTACAATAACCAGAGTAAAGCCTTTTATAGTACAGATATCGTTATCCCACCACTGCAGCTGACAAGTTCGGCCTCTGTTGAACTCTGCAGTGATGCCAGCAGTAATATAAATTATCCCAAATTCCATTGTCCTCTGTTGAACTCTACTGCTGCGTCGGGGAGATTGAATATTTCCTCGACCGACATCCAGGTGACCGGTAGCCGGCGGTCGCCAACCCGACGAATTTGGAGCATCAGAATATTGAGACAACCGACTTCTTGAACTCGGTTAAGTGTTATCGTACGAGTATACTCGTATACTGCGCGTGTATTTGTTTTAGTTGATTGATCTCCACACATGCATACAAATTTATAGTTATGTTGTATAATATTAGTTTTTTTAAGTTACAAAATAATTTATTTTTTTAAGAAGAGAGGAGTGTAAGGAGAATATATGATGAGAATGTGAATGGAAGAAGAAGCCGGGGACGTCCGAGGAAGACATGGCACGATCAAGTGAATAAAAAAAAAATACTCGAGTCAGACCATGTCAGAAGTGGGAATAACAGAAGAGAATGTTGTTTTTATAATGTTGATATTTTTATTATATTGATATTTTTTACAATGTTGGTATTCTTACAATATTGATATTTTTGTAATATTGGTAATTTTATAATGTTGATGTTTAAAATGTTGATATTTTAAAAATATTGATATTTTTATAATATTGATATTTTTATAATATTGATATTTTTATAATATTGATATTTTTATTATATTGATATTTTTATAATATTGATATTTATATAATATTGATATTTTTATAATATTGATATTTTTATAATATTTGTCCTTTTATAATTTTGATATTTTTTATGATATTGACATTTTTATAATATTATTTAAATCGGTGTTATAAAATTGGACTATAGTATCTCAATAACAAAACTGTAATGTTTTTTCCATTATTTTTTTCTTTTTAAATTTGTTTTTCCAACTTATGTACATTGATCACAACATGCATGCGCCTCTATATCCTAATTTTGCCCTACATTTGTATGATGATTGTTATTTATTGTTGTATTATATAATATTGTTGAAATAAACTCCCGCTGATAAGATACTTGCAGTGGCTTAGCGGGTATAATTCCCACTGTATATAATTAATATTATATAAAAAAAAATAAAAATGTATGAGACGTTGTATGAATGTGAATGAAGCAAGAAGTGTATGCCAAGATCTAGTTGTTTGGCGGTCTGTCCTCTCTGCCTACCCCTGCGGAGAAACAGCGTGATGGTTAGTTAGTTAGTTTTCACTGAGCATTAAAAAGTACTCCACATCGATTTGCAGCACGTCGTGTTTTGAAAAAGTTGAAATAATTTTTTAAATTTTAATTAATAAGAGTCTTCCGGAGACTAGATCTGAATAGCCAGGTTTTATTTTTATTTTATGTATAAGTACCACGCAGGAGTCTCAACTGATCCCAATCATCTGGAGCCAGTGAGGATGTCATCCCCAATTGGGGTATGTTGTGAGACTGAAGTAGTGGAGAGGGGAAGAAGACACGGAGAAGAAGGTGGGGAAGTACCTGGCTATTCAGAACTGGTCACCAAACATGGCTAAGGCCATTTCAAGCAACATTTCGATTTTGAATGGTGGTCTTTCGCCAGGGCGATGCTGAAAGTATCTTCCACTCTGGAACGTGCTGCGAATATACTATATATTATTTTAAATGGAAAAATTGTGAATTAATCAAATAAAATTGATTTGTGCATGTCAGGATTTGAACCCGCGTGCTTCGGATTTGTAATCGAGGATCGTAACCATTCAATCACGGAGGCGTCAGGTACTCCCCAACCTTCCTCTTCCCCGTCTCACTCCTTTAGCAACCTCCTTCAACCCCTGAGGGATTTTCTGTTCACTGTATATTATTTTGATTTTCAAGTTTTTTCACTAAACATAGTAAAAATGTATATTCCGATTGATTTGCAGGTCAGTATTAAAAATAAAACGTTTCATTCAATTTATTTTTCAGTTTTTGGTGGAAGCTGGCTACTGTCAACCCGGCAGTTCGGTGCTAGTCACAGTACCACGTGTGGCGGCCGCCGTGACGCTAGCCCAGCGCGTGGCACTGGAGCGTGATACCATATGCGGGGCGGAAGGAAGCGTGGGATACGCAGTCAGCTTTCAGAGCCAGTATGGAAGTTCCACGCAGATCAAGGTATGTTCTTATCCTTCCTCACGAGCCTTATGGCGTCCAGCTTTGGCCATAGTCCTCCCTCAAATATCTCCAGTTTTGCTGATTTTTGGCGACTCTCACTCATCCGAAGTCTACAGTTCTCTTCAGATCGTCAGCCCGTTTAATCTGTGGGCAGGGCCGGTTCCATCATATCTAGCGCTTAGTAAACAGCTCCGGGAATATCCTCATCACGGAGGCCCGCCTCAGTCCACCCTCCAGCATCGACACATACTGCAGAAAGATATTGGCCCCTCATAATTTAAATGCCACTGCTCCGTAAAGGCTATATTTTCATATACTTATTTTTTATGTGTCATGTATCATTGACCTACTATTTTTATTTTATTTTTTATCAAATCAATGTATTTGCTTTATATGGAATGTGTGGGACTGCACTAACCTCCCCACATACCGTCATAATTACTCATTATGATCATTATTAAATACTGAATGCGCCTGCCCATCTAATTGGTCTCTTTGCTGGAAGCAGATTCAATAGGTCCTAATACACTAATAGAAAAACAGTCTCTCGCGAACTGCATGTTCATACAAATCGTAAGAAATTGCCGTTCATAAGTCCATACTGTACTATCCAACGTCGCACACACACTTAGGCGCCCCTAGCGAATGGCTGACGCATTTAAATATTTCCAGGGAAAATATAGCATTGTAATTATGGGAATTTTTTTACATGAATTAGGAAATATTTTAAGTAATTTTAATTTCCGTCTTTTATTTATTGATACGGAGGCAGTTTTCGTAGCTCCTGTGAGCACTCATTGTGCTCCCATTTTACCTTATTCCTTTGATAGTAACCCGGTCCCTTTGATAAAGTTCACCAGGGTTGTTATTGGATATTTGGCTATGTCTCTTGGTTCCAGTAATATGTCTTCCCAGGTAGCTGAGCCTTCTTCCCATCAAGGCGGGACATTGGCACCACAGGTGAATTGGAGTCTCTTTACTCTCTTCGCAGACGCATCCTCCGCCAAGACCTGGACAAACCTCACCCTGTGAATCCGGGCACCCCTGCTAAGTCACGCGCCGTAGCGCACCACTTGACTTATGGCAGAGGTGTCGGTTATCCAATAAATGGTTCTCAGGGCGGCGGTAACCATACCCCCCTCCCAAATTGAAAATGTCCCAGGGTGATACTATGGTAGTTTCTTTTTAACATCTCCTTCCTCTCCCCGCTCCCTTCAACCTCACAAAACACACCAAATGGGGGTGTCATAGTCCTATTGGCTCCGGGAAGTTGGAACTCTTGTTTGATGTTCACATTAGAAAATGGATATCTAAGTCTGTCTGTTGCAATTTAAAAAAAACCTTTTAAAAGTTTATTGAAAACCTTTGCTTATCTCTACAATGTCATCTTGTTTCCAGTTTGTGACTGAAGGCATTCTCCTCCGAGAGATGTTCTCCGACCCGCTGCTGACGCAGTACTCCTGCATCATGCTGGACGAGGTGCACGAGAGGAACCAGCTCACTGATGTCATCATGGGACTGGTCAAGAAGATACTAAAGGTACGTTATCAGCATCATTGATCCCTTCGGCACCGGTACACAGTCGAGAAACACACCAAACGTGCGCCCAAAATTTGTACACGGTTGACATTTGTCACATGAGAAAGGGTCGCTTCTACGACTCATTCTTGTGTTCAACGGCTCAGCTGTGGAATGATTTGCCGGCCTCTGTGTTTCCTCTCTCCTGCAACATGGGTATCTTCAAGACCCAGGTTCACTCCTTCCTATCCTCTAAAAGTCCCTCTACACAGCACCCCCAAGACGACATAAGCCTCGAGGGAAATTATTTCGCTCAGGGCCTCCAGTGTGGAGTTACTGTAAAAAATAAATAAATCTGGAAACAAATTAATTTCGCTGTTTCCAGTTTGTGACCCTGGTCATGCGGATAACTGACGACACTATATGCCCATCTAATATGTTACTAAAGGTAGGTTATCTAGAAACACACTTTATTACTTGTTTCCAGTTCATGCCTGAGGGAAATATGGATGACGGATGTTACTATTGAAAAACATTCTATGTGTCCAGTTAGTGACCCAACATAGACATATGACAATAATATTAATAAAATTATCAACTGCATAACGATGGTACATGTAGTACACGTAGTCTTGGTACATAATAATAATAATAATAAATGGATTATTTCTATAGCGCCGTTTTTGTGAGAAAATCACCTCAAGTACATATGTACAATGTTCTGAGTTTCCAGTTTGTGATCCAAGGAATACGGATCCCCAATGTTGTTATTTACTAAAGATATATTGTATACTAGCTGATGTGTACCCGGCCTTGCTTGGGATTTTTCATTTGTCATTAATAATAATATCTTTATTATAATTAAATTTAACTATAACTAAAAGACATGTATAATATAATAATGTAAGTGTACAATGGTTTATAAACTAAAATAGAAAATAATTTAATAACAGTTAACACTACACTAGCCTGTGTTAGGGTGCCATAATTGATTTGACAGCGAAAGTAACTGTCTCCAAATGAAGAAACATTCATTTGAATGTTTTATTTCATTCCAAACGTTTATTTTTTCAAAATATGTCTAAATCATAAAGTAGGTACCTACTCGTGTTTTCCATTTTGAAACTTTTCTACCCAAAAAAACCTTCTTCTTTTGAATGTGCAATCTGTGGCTAACCAGAGGATTATATCTATGGGCTAAAATAAATAAAACATGGCAGGTTCAATGTTTTTCATACTAATTTTAAAATGTTATAGCAACAGTTTTACGTATTGGATTTCATTCAAACTACTTTCTAAACCTTCCCGGCACTAATAAAAACAAACTGTGCTATTTTCAGCGAAACAGTAATTTTCGAGAAAACCGAGGACAAACAAACAAGCTTACATTGATTTTTATTTATGTAGATAATCATTGAAGAACATAATATTAACAAATCTCAAATGAAACATGAAACAGAAAAATCAGTCGCATCTGGGAATCGAACCCAGGACCTCCGGTCTAGGACTTCAATAAGTTATTCCAATAAATTGAATATATTATAAATCTATCCCTAGTGCAGATAGGCTATCTCGAAACAAACTGTGTTCCCTGTTCGCGACTCAGGCCTAGAGAATGACTGACAGTGCTTCTAAAGCTTTTCATCAATTTTAAAGAAAGATTAAATTTACCCAAATGAAATACATGTTTTCAGAAAAGAAAACACCTCAAGCTCATCGTGTCCTCAGCTACCATGGACGCGGAGTACCTCTGTGACTTCTTCAATCTCAACAATAGCAAGAAGAGTGGAAAGGGGAAGGTGGGAGGAGAAAAGGAAGGCTCCACTTCGGCCATTTTATCAGTGGAGGGGAGAATGCATCCCGTAGATGTGTTTTATAGCAAAGGTAATTTATTTATAATTTCTTCAAAAGATTGGTATTCACTTTGTGGCGTCATTATTAAAAAATGAATTAAGAATTACTTTGTAATCACCACTTTGTTAATATGTACATATCAACATGTTTCGAAAGTGAAGCTTTCCTTATCAGGAATATACAGAATACTAACTAACTAACCCTTAAAGACCCTTTGACCTCTCCAGTCAGACTCTCTTGACCCATCGCCTTGCACTGCATTGTAATGGGTGGATTTATACATCCGTCTCTCCTGGACACACTGACCCCCAGATTCCTGTTTTCTTCCCAAAACTTTCTCTCCTTCCTTTCCTTAGCCTTTTCACCGCTACATGCATACATGTATGTGTAAATAAACTATGCCCCTAGCGCTACGTGTATACATGTATGTTTTCATTTTCGTAGAAACGTAGGAATGTCAAAAGAAGTCCAATGAACACCCTTAATTCTATATACATCTGGATAGCGGTGAAAAGGTTTAAAAACATTCTACATAGTAGTGGCGTCCAGTCCATAAAGACTGAAAAGCTGTGCCTACCTTAAGATAGGCGAACTATGACAAAATGTTATATAAAAAAATCAGATTATTTACAAATAGGTAAGGAAATTGTTTGCTCATTTTTCACATTGGCTACATAATCAGCCACAGGTGATAAGAGTATAACGGTCAATTGCAAATATTCTTTGCGCAACTCTTACCAGGACATAAAGTACATACAGCTTGCCTTTGGTAAATGAGCATTCCCAAAGATGACATATGCTCTGATGGAAATCATTTTCCTCATAGCGTCCTGTGTGTGATTAACGCATTTTTTGTTTTTATTTTTGATATCTCTAAATTATATCTAATTAGTTGTGAAACAACACAAATTAATTAAATAATATTTACTTGCGCACGCCGGGATTTGAACCCGCGACCTTCGGATTCGTAGTCGAGAGCCTTAACCCTCGACCATTTAGGCCGTCAAATTGTGTTGTTTCACAGTTAATTAATTCAAAAATAATATATAGTATATTCGCGCACGTTCCAGAGTAGAAGATACTCTCAGTATCGCCCTAGTAAAAGACCACCATTCAGAATTGAAACGTTGCTTGAAATGGCTTTTAGCCGTGTTTGGTGACCAGATTTGAATAGCCAGGTATTTCCCCACCTTCCTCTTCCCCTTATTCTTACCCTTCTTCTTCCCCTTCTCCTTTTTCCCCTCCCCAATACCTTCAGCCTCACAACATTCCCCTATTGGGGATGCCATAGTCTCACTGGCGCCAGACAGTTGGGAGCAGTTGGGACTCTTGTGCGGTATTCATGTAAAAAAAATTTAAAAAATGGTTCAATAGATTACCCTACCTACCAATATTGCCATGGTTTAAAAAAAATTCTGCCAAATTTGACATTGTTCAAAAAAATGCCTGCTAATTTTGCCATAGTTCAAGAGAATATCATTTCAATATTGCCGTGGTTCAAAACCAATATTGAGTATTAAGCCAAAATCGCGATGGTTATTTTCTTTTTCTTTATTATTACCTATATTCATAGTGTTTCTAGTGTTCAATTATTTAGAATTTTACTCAAATATTTAATTTTCAGAGCCAGTACCCGATTACATAAAGGCAACAGTGGACACAATCATTAAAATTCATGAGAAGGAACCTTTTGGTGACATCTTGGCATTCCTCACTGGACAGGTAAGAGTCATTCAACTTCCTTATAAACTATCAGCAAATATTCGTACTTTCCTCTTATTTTCTTTATTAAACACAGAGTTATGATTGCTTCCGATCTCTTAGAAGACTATATAAGTGTATCCGCTGGTGGTCAATTTGAATCCTAAATGTGGTGAATGCATGTCCAAGTGTATGAAAGGGACAACCGGCTATGAAAGAGACAGCATGAATCAAAGTATGATATATATGAGTGAAAGCTTGTCTCGCGTGTACTTCCTTAGTAACCTTTCATCAATATCTCGTATTGTTATTTACCTATAAATAACTGAAGACTGAGAGGTCATTACACTGATAAATGACAACTCACAAAAACGAATTGAATTATTGTAATTTTTAAAAGAAAGACAAATATTCCCTGATTACGAATAACCTGGCAATATTTGAAAATCTCCTGCTACCATCACAGTAAGCGGAAGATGTTGCTTGTGTTGTGAAAGAGGACTTAGCCAGCCGAGGAATTGAACTCACGATGCCTAGGTGAGACCATGCTATACCAGCTTAACCACCGACTGGTCATTTCATTTATTCAGTATGGAGTTGTATCTGTTTGCTGTCTCTTAGAAGATTACATAAGGTGTATTACTGGCGGCCATCTCAATCCAAGATGGTGGCCTATGATAACGTCCCTTAAATTATAATCAACATTCACAGCTGCTTCTTAATTTCTTCTAAAATACTATGCAACTGGAAACCATAATTATACTGGCCATCTTGAATTAATAATGGTAGAGCTATATTTGCAAGTCTTCTATTATATAGCGTAATAAGTGTGCCACTGGTGGCCATTTTGAATCCAAAATGGCGGCCTATGATAACGACCTTCGAATTATAACATATTTGTTAATATTTGCTATTTGTTTTCTTTTCCAGGATGAAGTCATATCTGCTACCCGCCTTCTTGAAGACTATGCAGCCGATAACAACAAGCGTGTTACAGGCCGCCATCTTGAATCCAAGATGGCAGGCTACGAGCTGTCAGTCTTCCCGCTATATGGCGCCCTGCCGGCCTACAAGCAGCTGAAGGCGTTCCAAAGTGTCAAACAGGGATGCAGGAAGGTTGTTATAGCTACTAATATTGCTGAGACTTCGGTTACTATTCCAGGCATTAGTTACGGTCAGTATATTAAATTTATTTATTTTTACAGTGCCACTATATTTAGAGCTTACCCAAACATCACATGCTTATGATTGTGCATATTGGTGCAAATGTATCCACTTCCAACAGTGGTCTCCTTGCCAAACGTCATTTAGAAACAGTCCTTTGTCTTGTTTTTAGTGAAAAAAGGGACAACAAGTGTGCACGTTGTTCGAATTGACAGCCTCCGTGGTCGAGGGTAAGGCTCTCGACTATGAATCCGGAGGTCCTGGGTTTAAATCCCATAGTGCGAAAGTATGATTTGTGTTGTTTCACAATTAATTAATTAAAAATTATATATAGCATATTTGCAGCACGTTCCAGAGTGAAAGATACTCTCAGTATCGCCCTGGTGAAAGACCACCCTCTATGCGGAATCCCCAAAGATGACATAAGCCTCGAGGGAAATTATTTCTCTTAGGGCCTCCTTGTGTAAAAAAATAAAATCAGAATATAAACGTTGTTTTTGTCTTTACCCGAGTTTGGTGACTAGATCAGAATAGCCAGGTACTTTACCACCTTCCTATTCCCTATCTCCTTTCCCTACTCACTACCTTCAGCCTCACAACATTCCCCAATTGGGCATTCCATAGTCTCACTGGCTCCAGACAGTTGGGACTTAAGCGTATCACTGGCGGTCAATTTGAATCCTAAATGTGGTGAATGTATGTCCAAATGTATGAAAGGGACAACTCGCTATGAAATAAATAGCATGAATCAAAGTATGATATATATGAGCGAAAGGTTGTCTTAGCATAATGACAATAAATACTGCAAATATCAATATCTCGTATTGTTATTTACCTATAAATAACTGAAGACTGACACCGGTGCCAAAGGGATCAATGACGCTAGTTCCTCAGAGCATCTTCCATTAAAATACCGGTAGAACAAGGACAGCATTCCCACCTGACGTCTGTGCTCCAAAGATTGCAGGCTGTTTGTTAAGATAAGCGAATCTATCAAACGGACCGCCCGTTTCTGCACAGAGTCGAGGGTGAGACCCAGACGTGATGCCAACTCAGCCACTGACCGGTCTGTCGTTTGGGAACATCCTTGAATGCTGGGAGAGCGATGTGTGGACAGAGCTAATGTTTCTTCAAGTTTTTTGTTGTTTGAATGTTTTATTTATTCTGTTTGCAGTGATTGACTGTGGTTTCCACAAGGTCCGCTACCTGGACCCCAGTGCTTCATTTGAGAACCTGATCCTATGTCCCATATCACAGGCCAACGCCATCCAGCGGGCGGGCCGGGCCGGCAGAGTTACGCACGGAAAATGTTACAGGTATCTATGCTACTAAAAAATCTTCTACATGGAAGATTTTATTTTAATAGGAATAGGAACATTCTCGGGTTGCGAATAACCTGACAGTATTTTAATTCTTCCTACTACTATTATTATAGTAGGAAAATGTAGCTTGTGCAATGATGGAGGACTTAGCTAGCAGAGGGTTGCACCCACGTCGCCTAGGCTGGAACCCCTTCAGCTACTAACCGATCATTATTGGGTATGAAAGAATTTTTATGGAATGGTAAGTTAATGAAATCACTGAGGCATATGTGTGTTAAAACTGTAGCTACCTGCTGAACTGGCCACTAATACATTTTAGAAATCAATAATTATTTAAAGATTAAGTGTCAATTGATTCCTATAAGGTGCGTGTGTTAATATTTAATATAAGATATTATTAAAGGAGCGCGTGTTAGGTTGATGAAGCGGCTCACCAATTATAAATATAAATTAGACCATGAGACAAATAAAATTATTTAAATACTGCGGTGACTTTATAGGATTGAATATAAATTGGGAATCACGGCTTGACGTGTCGTCTCGACGTCTTGGGGTTTTTTTGTTAATAACCGTGTTAGATTACATCCAATTTGGCCAAAAATTTGTCAGAATACATATTTCAATTAATAGATTCAGTTTTCAATCTTGAAATTATTGTTTTTTGTGTAATTTACCCCTGAGAGCAATGTGACCTAATAATATTATAATCGAATATCATAGTTAACAAAATGGTTTGAAGTTACACCAAATGCCTGTCTCTTTGCATACCTGCACCACAGTTAAGCCAGGGGTGAGCGCATTTGAGCGTTAGTAATTGATGATTATTAACGTCGTCGAAGGATAAAACCACTTCAAACAGCAGATAAGTTCCCTTTTTCAGCATTTTTCACTTAATAATAATAATAGTTGGATGATTTGTATAGCGCCGTTTTTGTGAAAAATCACCTCAAGGGCGCTGTACAAATATTTCTTAACTAATTATGTACAAACAGATACAGCAAAACATACTTACCTGGCAGGTCGCTTCAGATGAACACAGTTTTATTAGAAAAAAATATTTATAGA
The DNA here is from genome assembly GCA_022606495.2 of Halesus radiatus. NCBI lineage: Eukaryota > Metazoa > Arthropoda > Insecta > Trichoptera > Limnephilidae > Halesus > Halesus radiatus. The sequence continues at coordinate 157,987 of JAHDVE020000062.1, forward strand.
GATGATAGTTTTACATGGTTATTTATTGCTCCTTTTCTATTGATGTTACATTTATTAGATGATTGGTGGCACAAGAAGAGTTGGTATTTATTGAAATACTTATAACTTTCAGGACTGGAAAGTATTCATAAAATGAATTTTAGGACTCGAAAATATCTATAAAACTTGTCTCTATGTAATAAATGTCTCTTTCTTAAAGCTTTTGTTTAGTAAACAAACTCATTATTAATATTGAGAACGGTGTTCCACAACCATTGACATCGAGCCGAAGGCAGAATTGTTGCATTCATTGAGGCAGGCTCTGGTTGATTAGTTTTTTTATATTTTAGGCTGTGAAGCACTGAGCTTTAAACATATTATGAATAGCGTTGAGTGAAGTTGGTTAGTCTATCGTTTCAAATATAGGTATATACTCTAGGTTAGATTAGGATTTTTTATTTAGATATTTTACGAAAGCGCTGGTGGTTGACGGAACACTGGAAGAAGAAACCGATAAAGTAATTCTGTGAACTGCGAGAACTCACTTACCATCCATAGAAAATAGTTAAACACACAAAACCGACTCAACAAGGAATAGGAAGTAAAGGAGGACAAACATGAAAAAAAAGCAGTTTCGTTTTTTTGTTAAAAAGAGAGTCAGGCATTTCCAGGTTTCGAATGATGTGACAGTGTTAGATGATCTCCTGCTGGCATCGCACTCTCATTTTCCGGTGGAGGATGTTGATTGTAGATTGGAGGAAGCTAAACCAAAACTCACGAGAACTATGTAGTATGAAGATCAAACGTTTTGGACACATGGCGGGATAGGGACAATCTAGCACGGTAGTCTGAAACTTTCCTCCCGCAAGAAGCAGGAAACTAGAAGCAGCGGGAAATGGGAAGCAGAAAACAAAAAGCAGCGTGAACCAAGAGGAAAAAAAAGGAAGAACCAGTAATCGGAAGGCACGAAACAGGAAGCAAGAAGCAGTGGTTGTGGAAAGCGTGAAGTAGCGGGAAACTGGAAGGAAGAAGCAGAGGGAAACTGGAAGCATGTAGCAGAAAGCATTAAATAATGGGAAGCTGGAAACAAGAAGCAGTGGGAAGCAACAACTAAAATCAAAAACCTATAAGCGGGAAGAAAGAAGCGAGAAGAGGCAGGAAGCAAAAAGAAGCAGGAAGCGAGAAAGTAAATAGCAACACTTAATCAATTCCTTTATTCCAACCCATCATAAATTCCAATATTGGCTTATAAGGTTGCCATGTATACCGATTGATTAAACTTTAACCTCTTTCCCATCTATAGAGCATATGTTCCAAGTCCTAACAAATCAGTGCCCTTTGGAGTCAGTCTTATGTCATTGTCAAGAGTCAGAATAACAGAAAAGTAGGTATGAGACGATGTATGAATGTGAATGAAGGAAGGAGTGTGTGTCAAGTCCGAGTTGTTTGGCGGTCTGTTCTCTCTGCCTACTCCTGTGGAGAAATGTCGTTATGGTTAATTACTTAGTTAGTTAATTATGTATTTCTTTTTTGCTTCTACATTGATTAGAGGACTCACTTTACTAAGTTATTACATTACCATTGCTTGTATTTCAAACTCCTGATTGATACTCTAGAGCAGGGGTCTCCAAACTACGCCCCGCGGGCCAACACCGGCCCGCGGTACTTTATTTTGATTACATTGTAAATTTTACAATGTAATTAAAGCATACAATATGTTCTTATTTAATGACCAATTAAGAAACACAGTAGCTGACATACAGATGATTTATTTATATATAGGAAACATATATGTTTTTTTTTTAATTATTGGGGTTTGAATTAATGGGGTTCTACTGTATGTTCTTTAGAGTTAGAAATCTGTGTTTGATTATGTATTTTGTTTATTTGCAGATTATATTCGGAAGAGGAGTACGAGAAGCTAATGGCCAACGTGCCACCGGAAATACAGAGAACCGATCTGTCGGGAATCGTGCTACAACTCAAAGCCCTTGGCATCGACAATATTCTCAGGTTAGTAACATCGTCAATTCTGTACTCGAGAGGTCAATGGTCCTATATCCAAAGATATTCATATTGTTTGATTGTTATTAATATCATAATGAAGGGTGAAACTTTAAATATTAACTTAATATTTTATTTTTGGTTATATCATGATTTTAATATTGTGTTTATTGTCGTCATGACAATAAGACAAGTAAATGCCAAATCTGTATTACTACACCTCTTCCAACACAAACTTCATATTCCAATGCAACCTCAAACCACAGTAAAAAAACAGATCCTCATCTAATAAAACCCTGAATATCCTGATAAACACTTTAAGTTTTACACAATTAAACTTCATAATTGCATGCCCACCACTCTGAAACAACTACTAACTCTAAATATAATATCGACAATCTCAAAAAATATGTCACAGCCTGGATCAAAAAACAAGGTATTCATGTTATTCAAAACATGATAAAACCAGACCGAGCATAACCCAATACATAAAATACTATGCTTACTTGATAGTCCCTTCTCTCTTTTGCTGTGCAGTATACTTTAATATTATCAAACTTAGTCAAAAGTATCTATAATTACATGTTTATTATTTTTTAAAGGATTTGCCTACTATAACCAAAACAAAAAAAAATTGTTGTTTTCAAATTCTATACCCGATTTACATTTATATAGCAAAACTAAAATATTAAAATAAAACTAATCAATATTCATCAACACTTGTGCCACATTTAACACATCCACGTGAACACCTCATCAGCACCTAGTGAGGTGGTCACGACACATATAACACTCCAATCACAGTATCACCTCTTCAAACCTGCCTTTATTATAATTTTAAAAAAAAAACGTGTTTTGTAAAATAGTACTGTATAATATATAGATATAAATAAATAAATAAATTGTCTATTGCAGGTTCCCCTTTCCCTCTCAGCCCCCTGCTCGCTCTATGCTCTCTGCCGTAGAGATTCTCTATGCCCTGGGCGCCATAGATAAGAGAGGCTCCCTCACCTCTCCCCTAGGGGAACAGATGGCCGAGTTGCCTCTGCCTCCTTCCAGAGCCAAGATATTGTGCAACAGTGGTGAGTGTCATCTTTGGGGTCGCTGCGCGGAGGGTTTCTTTAAGTCTTGAAGAGTAGACTTGGGCAGATTCATTCTGAATTTGAATGCATTCATTTAAATCTTTGATTTGATAATTTATGTTGCTTTTACAGGCACATATAATATTCATACTTTAGGAACTTGTAGAAAAACCAAATTTAAATTGTGTAATTGGTAATTTTTCTGCTGTATAAATTACGCTTGTCTTAAAAATAATATACCTATTAATTTTTTTTTAATAATTTAACATATTTAGAGTACCTATTATATGTCATAGGATATTTTTGAATTTACTGGCGAATTTTAATTTGCTTTAGAACCATCGTTATATCAACTATTAGATTTGGCATGTTATTTTATTTATTTATTTTCATTTTCATTTTTTTTGTTGTTTTAGAAACAAACGATAAATGTATAAAATGAGAGGTGTACAAATTACAAGGTTTTAGAAAATTATTATAAGGATCGGTAACAATGACATGTCTCTATGGAATATCTAGTAAGTAGTTATATACATTTTACCGGGCGGGGTTAGTATGATGCTAGGGAATGTTGCATGGTAACGATAAAAAGGTATATGAAAAAAGTATATAGTGTGTATGCGTGTGTGTGCGTGTGTGTGTGTGTGTGTGCACGCGTGTGTGTGAGTGTATGTGTATGCGTGCGTGCGTGCATGCGTGCGTGCGTGTGTCACGGCTAGGAGAAATTTTACAATTTATTAATTGTTAGTTTTTTTGAAAATGCTCCCTCGAAACGATCTGTGATATACATGTTTTTTTAAGTATTCATATAGCTGATTAAATTGTCAATAATAAAGTCCGCGATAGTCCCTATTTAAAATATCTTTAATTGTCTCAATTTTGTGTTTGAAAAAAAGATCTCGATGAAGTTAGCCACTCTGTTGATGGTGGGAGACAAATTTACTCGATATAGACCAACAAAAGGTAACAAGCAATGCTTCTACGCTACGAGATAATGCATTTTATTTTTGATAAAAGTTTTCGGGAACCAATTCATTTTGGTTCCAGCTCGTTTTTAAGATCACACGCTCTGTCTAGATATTGTTGGTCGATGATTAGAACGCATTTTTATTTCACATTTCTTCATAAATAGATTGAGTGAGGTTTTTTTAATAAAAAAAAAACTTTTATTTAGTCACAAATCATTGCCAGAATTGCCTTTAAAATCACACAGAATCAGCATCTTTTGTGGCTTGGCTTATACTAAAAAATTAAAAAAAAAAAACACTTCTCTAGCGTGCTAGATGCATTGTACCAGATTTTGATTAAAAAATTATCATTCAATTAAATTAAGTATTAGCCTTTCATCTGAAATAAAATTTTGTATGAAACGGGCACCGCGTGCGTTCCTCTTAATTGTCGCTCAGTATACTAGTAGAGAATTTGTTTTAATAATGTATGTAGTTTATTTAAAGTTTTAAAAATTTATTAATAACTATTATTATGACGTTATTTTAATAGTTTTAATTTACTCCGAAATTAATAAGGGCTTTGCTAATAAAAAAGAAAACATTCCAAGTTTCATTATAAGTACCTACATAGAAATAATATAAGTAGATTGTCTGTAAGTATCTTCTCCACAGTTTTCTAATGCCTTCGGAAGGCGAAACAGCTGTCATGCATAATAATAATTACCTAACAGAACTTTTTTTATAAATAAGCCGATTTTTAAATTGAATAATAATAGTTATTAATAAATTTCTTCAAGAGATTTGTAGTCACTTTGTGGCGTCGTTATCAATAAGCTAATAAGAATTACTTTGTTTATACCACTTTTATAATATATAAATATCAACACGTTTCAAAAGAAAATCTTTGTAAAGTTTGTATTTTAAAAGTATACTGTTTACACTGATGGGGAAAGTTTTGCTTTCCAAACATGTTGATATTTATATATTAAAAAAAAAGTGGTGAAAACAAAGTTATTCTTATTAATTTATTGTTATTATTATTATCGGATGGGGCAGTGGTAATGATAATATTTTAAATTTTCCCATTAGAATACAACAAGCCATTATGAAAATTATACTTAAAGTTCCTGTAAGAACTAGCACTGACGACATCTTTAACAAACTTGACATTATGTCAATAAAACATTTATACTCTAAAACAATACTACTTTACATTTGTAAATACAACAAAACAAGAAATAACAACAATCACACATATTAGAAAGACTAGATCTCAGAGTCAAAAACACATACAATAAGGAACCACAAACACAACATTTGGACAAAAAAACTTCTTATACTATGGTACTAAACTCTACAACAAAATCCCACTCTCCTTTAAAAATCACAACCATAATAAATTTAATAATCAAATAAAACACTGGATACGTTACATAGGGAGATCTGAAATAGAAAATATATTAACACCAAATACAGACTAATACCGAAACCACTCAACTGCACTTAAAACACCCCACCTTGCAATAATTTTTTTTTTCTGCAATCGCATCAATTTAATATAATTTAATGTAATATTTTGTAAATGAAATCCTCAGCACGGGAAATCCCAGTGAGGATATCATTATTTGTTAATTTATTATAAAAAAAAGAAGATAATAAAACATTATTATACATAGTTCCTCAAATTAAACTTGAACACAAAAAATTAAAAAAAAAACAAAACATGTAGTTTATTTTAATTTCTTGTTACAGGAGAGTTTGGCTGCACGGATGAGATCCTCTCCATAGTAGCCATGATGCAAGTTGAGAGTGTGTTCGTCAAGCCAGCTGGGGGTCAGCAAGCAATCAACGCTAAGGTAGTCAAAAGGAATAACTTTGAGGTGAGATTTATTTCTCTTCTTCCTATTCATTGGAGAGTTAATTGTGGCTACCAGTGGCAGCCAGTCCTTACGATCATTTGAACATTAATTAATAATATAATAAAAAACAAACTGTAGTACGTATTATTTGAAAAATTTAACAGCACTAGCAGCACCATCTAGCATCAAAATAAAAAGCTTTTTATCTACGTCGAATTATGTCCCCAAACTTATTTTCTTTCTCTATATAATACAATAAACGAGATGAAACGCCATGCTTTCTCAAGTAGGCGAAACGTTATAATCCTAAGGGACTCCGGGTCGTGTTCCAACTGTTGTAAACTTATGTTTATTTTAGGTATTTGAGGGAAATGGTAGCAGGGCCAGTCTTGTGGTGGCGCAATTGGACTAGTCCGCTACCAGCTGACATACAAACTAACACAACGCCCTTGAGGTTATTTTTCATTAAAAGGCACCATACAAATCGTCCAAATATTTTTAATTACAGTAATGACTACTTGGGTGTCTGTTAAAGCGCCCAACGCGTATGTACCTAATAAATTAATTTAAAAAAACCTAGTCAAATTCTATAGGCGTGAAAATAATACTAGCGCCTTTCATCAATCATCGTTCCCATGGAACTTAGATCGTTCCATATGTTTATGAGTATGTTATATGTTTGTTAGAACAAAAAATCCACAAGTGTTAGAAACAGACAGATGCAGAAGGTACAGTGTAAAATAAGATGGTTATAGCCATCATAATAACTTTTTATGTGAGTATGCATGAAAATGAGATAGATGTAGAATACAGCAGTGTAAAACGAGATGCCTGTAGGCGTCCACCCAGGCTATCATTTTAAAGAAAGATTGAGGCCTAGCTATGAAATCATAGTGCCGTTTCATTCTTTCACGGTGGTCAAAGGATGTTTTCTGGGCAAGGATCGTAACTACCAAATACAGATGGCGTTAGTTCTGTTCGCAGCTCGCGTATGTATCCCTCTATCATGTCTACAAATAGTATGGGTTTCATTGATTTAATAGGACTGTACCTAGTCCTGTATCATACCTGTTCTTTTGCGATATTACCTAATACTGTTATATTAGTTTACCGGTATTATGCTACTTTCACCGTTCCTAGATATTAGGTACCCACAGAATGATTTCGGGGGGGGGCTTCAGAGTAGTCAGGCTATGTCAAGGGTCAGATTAATAGTAAGTACGTATGAAAATGAATGAAGCAAGGAGTATAAGATCGAGTTGTCAGGCGGCGCATTTCATCAGCGTGATCGGTACTATAATAAAAAGACCGGTAAAGCACATATAACTGTATCAATTACATGCCGATAAACAGCTAGAACGTATTTAGTTAATAGTAATGCAGTTTGAAGAATTTTCGCACACAACCGTAAGAATTCATTTATCGCACAAGTAAGTAATGAAACAATGCGATAACAAGAATACTTCCAGCGGTTTTAGGAAACCTTCTGCATCTACATCAAAAATACAAAAAAATGAAGGAAAAACAGTTTACATTATATTCTTGGCTGTTACATTTATATCTAGTGATCTACTTCATCTAATAATGATATATCTACAAAAATAGACTTATATAACACACGATGGCAATGGTGGGTGGATGATATTTGGCAGTTTTATTCTTTGGTCAATTGTCAATTCGCGAGTTTAAGTTCAATAATGATATCTGAAACGAAAAAGGAAGGTTATTTACATATGGAAAAAGCAGTATTATTATTGATTTCATCCCGTCTATATTTTCTTCGTAGAATAATAATAATATATCTACAAAATAGACTTACACAATACATGGTGGCAATGGTAAGTGGATGATATTTGGCAGTTTTATTCTTGGGTCAATTGTCAATTCGCGAGTTCAAGTTCAATAATGATATCTGAAACGAAGAAGGAAGGTTATTTACATATGGAAAAAGCAGTAATATTATTGATTTCTTTCCGTTTATATCTTGTTCGTGGAATAATAATAATATATCTACAAAAATAGACTTACATAATACATGGTGGCGATGGTGAGTGGGTGATATTTGGTATTTTTATTCTTGGGTCAATTGTCAATTCACGAGTTCAAATTCAATAATGATATCTGAAACGAAGAAGGAAGGTTATTTACATAGGGAAAAAAGCAATAATATAACTGATTTCTTCTCGCCTACACCCTGTTCGTCGAATAGATATTATATACACAAAAAAACTTACATAGTGCACGATTTACTGCAGGTTCACATTAATAAACATTAATTGCTGAACTTTTCTGCAGCTAAGACTAGTTCTTCGGGCTATCACAATTTGACCAGGCTTTGAAAATACCCTTTCGCAGGGGACCGATGTCGCCAAAATGCAGCAGTGCAACCTATACACCTCTGATAAAAGAGGGTACACATATTGGTGCTTTCGCCACCAATCATTTGGGCACTACGTTTGTTTAATCGCCGTGTCCTGGATGTACCGCTGGACTTCAGCAATTGCTTTGGCTAGGTGAGACGTCGTAGGCTGCACCTTTGACATGATGGCTTCCATATCATGCCAAACTGTTAACTTCGATATTATATCATCATCATCATCATTATTGGCGGTGGCGGTAGGTGTTGACGCCACTGTCGCCACTGGCTGTTCAGCAACATTTGAATTTCTCTGACTTATCGTCCTCGCACGTTCAATGACGTTCTGCTTTGCCTCATTGGCTGCGTCCGCATTCATAAAGATATGTGACTTAAATCGGGGGTCCAGGAAAATGCACTCACCGAATGTGGCACTTCTCTCAATGTGTTGAAACCGACTTGCAAGGTTAACAGCAATTTCTTTGGCAACGGCCAATGCGTTATGGTGAAGATTTCGTAAATGGGGAATGGTCTGTTCATACATTTTCAATAATGTAGTTTTGAACACAATCACCATACTCCCTGTTACATACTGTTCACCACTGATATCATTTGTTACTCCCTGCAATGAGATTTAAATTAATATCATTTACAAAATTGTTTTAATTTTTTAATGTGAAATAATATAATTTTAAACGGGTAAATTTTTTGGAGACGATAGGGGTACGGGGAAGGGGCACCTTTTTTTAACTATCACGATACTGAAATTCTAAAAAAAAAAGTTCCATTGAATGTCGTTCCACCCTAATGTATAATCCATCCATGCTTCAGTTGGGGAGTATCACGCGAATATTCAAACAATGACACGAACCATATGCGTGATCTGATGAGTGTGTACTTTAGACACGTGTTAGCTTCCTATATGTGTAGGTATGTACCTATTATTATAATGGAAAATTGCTGAGCTATTTTTGAAATTAGGTCGAAATACCGATAAAATAAAAATATTACGAAACTAACTAACTAACCATGATGCCATTTTTCTGCAGGGGTAGACAGAAAGAACGTACCGCCGAACAACTCGATCTTAATACACACTCCTTACTTCATTCGCAATAAGTACATTGTCACATAAATACTCTTCTGTTGTTCTGACTCTTGACATAACCCGACTCAAGTATTAGGTTAACTTGATCGTGCTATGTCTTCCTTGGGTGTCACCGACTTTTTCTACCATTCTAATTCATACGTATTCTTTAGTTGTTTTGACTCTTAACATGGCCCGACTTAAGCATTTGGTTCACTTGATCGTGCCATGTCTTCCTTGGGCGTCACCGACTTTTTCAACCATTCTAATTCATACATATTCTTTAGTTGTTTTGACTCTTGTCATGGCCCGACTCGAGTATTTGGTTCACTTGATCGTGCCATGTCTTCCTCGGGCGTCACCGACTTCTTCTACCATTCATAATACCCTTTTATAGTCCTGACTGATACGACCCGACTCAAGTATTTGGTTCACTTGATCATGCCATGTCTTCCTTCGGCGTCACCGACTTTTTCTACCATTCTAATTCATACATGTTCTTTAGTTGTTTTGACTCTTGTGATGGCCCGACTCAAGTATTTGGTTCACTTGATCGTGCCATGTCATCCTTGGGCCTCACCAACTTCTTCTACCATTCACGTTCGCGTTATAAACACTCTAATTAAATGTAGGCATAAAATCAGTAAATAAAAAAGAGCTTTTTTCGAAATCAAAAGTAGTGCTCTAGAGGTGATTTTATACAAAACGGCGCTGTATAAATCATTCATTTATTATTATTATTGATTAATGACCGAAAACTGGCTTGTTTATTTTCTCAAACCTTCCAAAAAATTCCCATAATTACTTTTAAAACTGTCAATTCCTAGTATATCAATCAAATGTAATATAATGTACCTGCGCCGGATTTCAGAGTATGGTGGCGGGAAGAATCACATTTCAACTTGGAATTTGCCTTATACAGCGATACCGATATGGATAGGTACCTTGTATCTGTCAATATCGTATAGCGATGAATACTTGAGATGATACTTGTATCGAATATATCGAGATCGGTCAATAACGCAAGTGTTAAATATCGATATACGATATACCGACACTGAATATCGGAAATCACATATTCAATAAATATCGCTTAGATACTCGGAACGCCCGGATCGGTTAGAACTCTAATATCTATGGAACCGGTATCGATATATCAGGTGTATGGCAGTATTATAATACGTATACCTGTTACGAATATATTAGGTTCAGGCCTAGTAGAGTCGCATATGTTACATGCAACCGTACTGATATTGGATTTTTTTGGAATTTTTTTAATAGCGCCAACGACGTTCTGTCCTCTATTAATGGAGTTTCTTGCATTTATATTTATTTAGTCATTAATAATATTTGGCTGATTTGTCCGCCTTAAGGGTGATGTACAACTGTTTTTTTTTCAATGTTCTATCTTATCACTGACTATAGACAATATCATCGATCTGTAATACCAAACTATATGTACAATGTATTTGACCCATGAACGTGATGCCGCGTTAAAATAAACACGTTATTATTTTTATGCACAGGCAGATGATATTATACAGGACCATACATAACTGGCAGGTCACTTGAGATAAACACTGTCTCCGTTTCTCGTAAACATGCCTCCCAAATACACGAACTCCACTTGCTCCAAGTGATCTGTTCACAAAAAAAATAATTTTGGACAGAAATAAACTAGGATTGAACTTTTTGTGACGTAGAAAAGTACGTAATTTAAAAAATAAATCAAGCTAGTGATCGAACTTATCGCGATATGTAGAACAGATTTCAAATATTAAAAAGTATTTGAGCTGAAACCAACATCCCGAATGAAGCTTTTCTTCCCAGCACTTTTCGTTCTGGATTTTTATTTTTGTACATTTTTTTTTATTTTCAGCCTCCGGTAATCTCGGAGGTCAAGTTGAAATAAACATTATTGTGTCTTTTAAAAAACTATCCCATTGTGACTTTAATTCAACCCCGTCTCTCATTCCAGCGCTGAGATAAAATCATATCTTCTCAAGCCAAAACTTTATAATATAACGTATTAATCTGAAGTGACCTACCAGGTAAGTATGTTTCTGTATCTGTTTGTGCGTAATAAGATAAACCCTCGCAAGTAATATTTGTACAGAGCCCTAGGGGTGAGTTTTCATGATATACAAATGCTATACAAATCATCCAATTATTATTAGATAATGCGTAATAATGAAACATAGAAACAAACATACATACTCCAAATTTATATATATTGGATATCGATGGCACAAGAAATTGTATCTCAGATTTTTGGCAAAATGAGTTATGAAATAGACCTTATAAGGAGTATTAACTTTGAAATTTTGAGAATCCTTCAAATTCTGTGAAACAACCCAACCTAAGTGTGTCATGAATAATTGGTATTAATAAATTTAATACATAACACCTTCCAATCAGGATAATTAACCATGCAGTTATTAGTGGACCGATGGATGACATGTTCTTAACTTCTGTATTTATATTCTTTGTTGTTTTAGGCGATCATAAGGACTCTTTATTTAATTTTACTCTATTTTTTATTAACTTTGAGAGAACATAATTACAAAGGATCGTTTGATATCTGCCTCACTGGGAAAAGTTGTGTCGGGACAGACGTGGAAGGTATATGCATTATAGGATCGTTTGATATCTGCCTCACTGGGAAAAGTTCTTTGTCGGGACAGACGTGGGAGATACATGCATTATACGATCGTTTGATATCTGCCTCACTGGGAAAAGTTCTGTGTCGGGACAGACGTGGGAGGTACATGCATTATAGGATCGTTTGATATCTGCCTCACTGGGAAAAGTTCTGTGTCGGGACAGACGTGGGAGGTACATGCATTATAGGATCGTTTGATATCTGCCTCACTGGGAAAAGTTCTGTGTCGGGACAGACGTGGGAGGTACATGCATTATAGGATCGTTTGATATCTGCCTCACTGGGAAAAGTTCTGTGTCGGGACAGACGTGGGAGGTACATGCATTATAGGATCGTTTGATATCTGCCTCACTGGGAAAAGTTCTGTGTCGGGACAGACGTGGGAGGTACATGCATTATAGGATCGTTTGATATCTGCCTCACTGGGAAAAGTTCTGTGTCGGGACAGACGTGGGAGGTACATGCATTATAGGATCGTTTGATATCTGCCTCACTGGGAAAAGTTCTGTGTCGGGACAGACGTGGGAGGTACATGCATTATAGGATCGTTTGATATCTGCCTCACTGGGAAAAGTTCTGTGTCGGGACAGACGTGGGAGGTACATGCATTATAGGATCGTTTGATATCTGCCTCACTGGGAAAAGTTCTGTGTCGGGACAGACGTGGGAGGTACATGCATTATAGGATCGTTTGATATCTGCCTCACTGGGAAAAGTTCTGTGTCGGGACAGACGTGGGAGGTACATGCATTATAGGATCGTTTGATATCTGCCTCACTGGGAAAAGTTCTGTGTCGGGACAGACGTGGGAGGTACATGCATTATAGGATCGTTTGATATCTGCCTCACTGGGAAAAGTTCTGTGTCGGGACAGACGTGGGAGGTACATGCATTATAGGATCGTTTGATATCTGCCTCACTGGGAAAAGTTCTGTGTCGGGACAGACGTGGGAGGTACATGCATTATAGGATCGTTTGATATCTGCCTCACTGGGAAAAGTTCTGTGTCGGGACAGACGTGGGAGGTACATGCATTATAGGATCGTTTGATATCTGCCTCACTGGGAAAAGTTCTGTGTCGGGACAGACGTGGGAGGTACATGCATTATATCATGATATAAAAAAATATATAAGAACAAAAATATGGAAGATAAATTTTAAGATATTTGTGGTGATTTTCTCACGAAAACGGCGCTATAGAAATAATCCATTTATTATGATTATTATTATATTAGATAGGTATACTGTGCATCCTGATAAGAGAAGCTTTGCTTCAGAAACATGTTGATATTTATATATTAAACACTTATGTAAACAAAGCATTTCATATTAATTTTATTAATAATGACGCCTCAAAATAATTATGTATTTATTGAAGAAATTATTATATAGGTATATAATTGTTAGATAGTATACATATGTTAGGTTTTGTAAGTTTTATATTCCAGGCGGAGAGTATATATAAAAATCGGATTGCGTATGTCTAGAGATAAAGGTATATTCAAAATTGCTTACATCTTTCTCATATTATAGTCTTATCCTTAAAGTTAAACTATGTAAAAGTACTTTTTGCCTGACCACACGGGAGCTGTGGCGGATGGCGTTTCCTGAAGAGGTGTCATCATCTTCACTAATGGTGACCGTGGTGATCGGTGAGCGGCAGGCTTGGAGCGGCCTTGCTTTTTGCTGGAGTGGATGACGCTGACCACAGGGGCCATTACTTCTTGAAGCAAATCTAAATCGTTCGTTTAAAACGTAACCTCTATCTCTCTACTCTCTTCTCTTTCCTCTAGTAGTAATAATTAAGGTTTTGGGTCAATAAAGACCATATTTTCTGTATTAATAAGGTTTTATTTCTTGTATCATGGTCTTCCTCAGAACATCCCCGTACCTCATCTACCGATCTTAACCACGCATCCTGAGAAACAAAAGTCATATTCAGCGCCCCTGTCAATCTACCGATGTTACAATGTGTATATCTTGACAGGATATTCTTGTTAGTGAGCTACTTACATGATTTTTTTTTTTCTGTTTGGGATGGTTTTCTGAGCCAATTAGTGTTTTTTTATAATTATTTTAATTTTTTTATTTCTACTTTTAAAGCCGCCTCCACAATACATTTTTTTAAATTTTATTTCTTTCTATGCCCATTGTATAAACTATGAAACATTTTCTTTTATGTGATTTGAAAAATTATAGAAGAATTTAAAAAAAAAAATTATATTGACGTAATTTGTAAATTAAGTCGATTTATATTTCGGCAGAATATTACTAACCGTTTTTGGGTGTGTGATCAAAGAAAAAAAATCAAGTAAATAAAGACGTGGGCTAGTCATAATCGAAATGACATCAACAATAAAATATATTTTCATCTGCAATAAAGGGGATCATGTTCAATTTGTCAAGTGCTAAAAGCAAGTACTATGTTTAATTTATTTGTGGTGAAAAAAATGTAACATCTCTGTTATTGCGAAGGATAAATCCATTTGTTTTAATGTATTAAGTTAAAATAAATATATTTCGTACGTAACCCCTTACCTTTGTATGGCGGCGTAATCACGCTTATACCACAGACGTCAAAACCAATCCGACAAACCGAGTTTTTTGATTTCCCCTCGTGCAGGACTAATCTTAGGATAAATTCTCCAATTCCCTGTATTTGTGCGCAATATAACACACAATTTCACAATATTGACATTCAAAATATCGAACCGAAGTAATGCGTACGACCACAAATTGATGCCGAGTATAAAATGTATCAAGAGAATCTACTTTCCCCATCCTATCTACCCCTCACTCTTTCGCCTTCCTTCTTTTTTTCTCTTATTAGCTTCATAAATAAAACACCTCTATATAACCAATGGTTATATAACAAGAAAATTTGTTGGTTTACCTTTTGTTGAACTTCCTTTGTATATATATTTGTATTAAAAGCTGTTAATTTCTTACAAAATAAATAAATCACAGCCATTTTCCAATCTGTTGTCAATCATGTCACCCTTTTCTAAATACTGGTTAAATTTTTTGCACATCCATGTGATAATTATACGACTGTCTCCTTTAAAGTATTCCGTAGAAATATCAACGAAACATTATTTCTATTTTTTATTTTTTATATGAATACTGCACAAGAGTCCCAAACTGCTCCCAACCGTCTGGAGCTAGTGAGACTATGGCATTCCCAATTGGGGAATGTTGTGAGGCTGAAGGTATTGGGTAGTGGAAGGAGAAGGGGGAAAGGAAGGTGGGGAAAAGGGGAAATACCTGGCTATTCAGATCTGGTCACCAAACACGGCTAAAAGCCATTTCAAGCAACGTTTCAATTCTGAATGGTGGTCTTTCACCAGGGCGATACTGAGAGTATTTTCCACTCTCTATTTCATCCATGGTAGCATTCACCCCATCATCATTCATGACTGCCGCAGGAATCACTGTTACTCGGGTTGCTTTCGAAGATATCTTTAAAATATTTCCTCTATCTAAAGTATGTCGATTAATTCATTTTTCTCATTGATTATCAACTCCAGTGCTGTTATAATCTTCTTACACCAATTCCACTTTTTTTAAACCCACTTTATCACTGACAGCACGGGAAATATAATCTTAGCATGTTTCTATCAATGTAAATACATTTAGTTATGGGTCTCTAGTTTAAAACCATATTTGTAAGTCTCAGTAGTTAGTTGCTAGTCTTAGTTGTAAGTCATTATTTTTAAATCTTAGCTGTAAGTTATTAGTTATATGTCTAATTTATACATTAAATAGATTAGTTGTAAAACTCCTTTGAGGTGATTGTCTCATGAAGATGGCGCTATTGAAGTTGTATGATCATTATACATATTTCGCTTTAAACCTTGCAACATGATGCTATTTCGTGATAATTAATAATGATTATATTTTTTCTAAACTAGTTAAAAATACACTCAATAGACTCATTTTTTTCAATACGATAATTTTTCTGTCAGTGTTTTTTTTTTATAGTTAACTCCTCCAAATTTAACTGAAATATGCATAGATGAGCCCCATTCACGCACGATAAATTTATGTACAATAGTTCAGTGATGACATAAATACTTGTGTTTTGCATTTGAGAAAAATTATAAAGAATATTTATTTTAAACTTTTTTATTGTTATTTACTAGATACATATTATTCCGTCGTTAGCACGATAAAACCTTCAGATGGAAAGAGTGTATTTTAGTAAAAAAAAAAACTAATTCACGTGTTATTAGGTTATTCGTGCTGTTTAAAATGAAATGTAATAAGATTCAGATAACATAATAATTATTTTAGGAATGAGGTAGGCATGGTGGGCAAAACATTGAATTTTATCAAAAAATAGAATTCAATTGAACACATAAAATTTGAGGTAAGATAAAAATGTTTTCTAACTATGAAAATTACATTTTTATTGTTAATGAAGATTCATCACTATTAACTATTAACAATGCATCTTGTTATAACAGTTCTGATTGATTTGATATGATTTTTATATGTTAACCATATTTTATACATATAGAGGTTCACTTTCTTTCAAGACACTATTGGTGAAAAAGTTTTTATTTAATTTTATTAAAAGTGTAACATCGACTACACATATTATTTCGTTATAACGTCTTAGCCTGTAACGGACTTGTTTTTAGCTAGAGCTTGATTCGAACTCGGGAACAGAGGATTTGAGAGTTCAGGGAATGTGGGTAAAGGGCCCCGCCACCAAGACTGAGGAACAGTACCATTGAATGAGCCTCCTCCACCCTGGGGTGGTGGAAATGGGAGTGGGAGGAACACGGGGGGAGGAAGTAACGGAGCCGGACATGGCTGCGGTTGGTAATAGGGAGGCATGAAACAAGGTTGGGGCATCATCGGGAACTGTGGATATTGAGATAACGTTCCGGGCGGGTACTGACCCTGTTGTAGACTGTCACCTTGAGGGAACGGTTGAGATAATGAAGCATCAGCAGAGGGGTTGAATTCCATATTTGGGTTTTGTGACTGCATAAGATTATCAGGTGGCATTTGGAATTGGGTTTGGGTCTGTGGCGGGAACTGTGGCTGTTGCGGCATATATTGTGGAGGGTAGTACTGAGGTACGGAAGGATAGAAGGGGAATGCACCATACGGAGAATAAGACTGTGCTCCATAAACTGGATCTACTTTATCGTTTCCAAAGCATCCGCTACTCCCGCAAGAGGTCTGCGCGGTTGGCGGGGTAGTATATGGCAATGGGGGCATGTGATAGTTTCCCGGCTGATAAAACGGACCTTGTCTGTATAATGAGCCCGGCTGGTGACCATCGTCGTAACAGCCACCACAGGACGGTTGGTTAGCCCCGAAGTATTGCTGGAAACCATATCCGTAGTGATCGTAGCAACCCCCACAAGAACTGGGCTTATTTCCGCAAGAGACGTAAGGCCAGGCAGGTTGATAGTTGCAACGAGGCTGGGGCTGGGGGATATAGGCCACTTGGGGGGGACAGACGCTGGGAGGGCCATTGCAAGGCTGTCGGACCTGTGCATGAATAGTATCAGATGTACATTCCTCCCCGCAGGTATGATGCTTTCGATGAATACAACGTACTCCTCCTTTAGAACTGTTAATTTTTTCACAAACCCGTGGTTGAACGACAACACAGCATTTCTGTTCAGGCCTTTCCTCTAAGTTTTCTTTTTCCCGTCCGAGCTCTCCTCGAATTGCACTCGTTACATTGGTTCCAAGATCCAAATTATTGATATTAGTGTTGTTAATATTAGTTGGGACGTTAACGATATTTGTATTGTTGACGATGTTCGTAAGTTTAATGATCGTCGTGACATTTGGACTTGTGGAGTGAATTTCTCTAGTTTTCTCTTGAATGAGCGTGGTGGAATTATATCGAACAGGAAATTCCTCAATTTGGGGCGGTCGAACAAGAGGAAGTGGAACGGTGATGTTTACGTTTGGTGGTACCACTGTCAGAATTGGTGGAACGGCTTGCGGTGGGTTCGGTGGAACAATCGTCTGAATTGGTGGAACGGCTTGCGGTGGGTTCGGTGGAACAATCGTCTGAATTGGTGGAACGGCTTGTGGTGGGTTCGGTGGAACAATCGTCTGAATTGGTGGAACGATCACTGGCGGGCGGAATTGGAGCAACAACTGTCTGAATCGGTGGAACGATCACTGGCGGGTTCGGAGCAACAATCGTCTGAATCGGTTGAACGAATCTCGGCGGGTAACTTTGAATAATTAGGTTAGCCTGGCATGATCTATCGCAGCGACCTGCGCAGTTGGTTCCGGAGCAGGTCCCCGCGCAGTCACTGAGGCAGTCGTTGCAAGTATTCCCGGTGCACGACTGCAGCGGGATGGGCTGGACCACTTGCGGGACAATAGAATTAAATTGACCATTGCACGTTTGACTTTTCGCTCTCCTCAATCCCAAGCATTTGACATACTCCTTGTATTCTGTTTGAACACATTTTATTTCCTTTTTGCACAGATCACTGCTTGGCTTGGCTGCACCTGATACCAATACTGATGTAGCTGCCAACCCTAGAAGTATGAGAAGTTTCATCTGAAAATAAACAAATAATTGTAATATCTACTAAAACATAAACCCACCGTCCCATATTTGTTTCAATCCACAGTAATTTTTTTACATTATATATGAGCGCTTTCGGACAGGTTATTAAGACATCAATATTACTGTTTTTGTGTTTAGTTGCAGTTCACGATTGAGTTGTGGTACAACTTGGATACTATGGTGGTATTTTGATTTGGAGTGTACAGAATGGTGTAATTTGGATGCGGTGCATTTTGGATGTGGTTTTAAGAGGATCAGCTGCGCGCCCTGTTTCATACAAAACTTTATTTTGAATTAGAGACCAAAATACTTACCTAAAGCTAATGATTTCTTTTTCATAAAAAAGTGTAATAAATATCTAGTACGGATAAGAAATGATTTATTTATTTTTGTTTTACATTATGAAATATAGGCCATTAAAAGAATTGATTTTTCCCGATTTTAGAGGCACCTTTAACAATTATTTGGGGGCTAACGGTGATGTAAAAAAAATGTGTTACGTCGTCTACTTTGAAATTATAGTGGAATTTTAAACGATTTTTTTATTTTATAATAAGCATTATGGTGGACTTTAAAATAAATTAAAGCGACTAATTTGCTTTGGAACACAAATTTGCCGTACGTAATTTAAAATATCGACTCGGAAAGGGATTTTTTTTAAATTTGTTGTTTTTATATTTTTATTTACGTAATCATATTTACATAGCAAATATGATTTTTTTAAATGCAATAAACCCGCAATAATTTACTAATTTGCCGGTAAAATTATGATTTTTTTTTTATGGCCTATAACTTCATAATTTAAAATAAAAATAAATAAAATACTACTCATGCGTACTAGATATTTACTTAGCCTTTAATTGAAAAAATATATTATTCAGTTTGGATGGGTATTTTGGCTTCAAATAAAAAATTAAGTTATGTATGAAACAGGCAGCGGAGCCGTTTCTCTTAAATAGTGTATATAGTATTTCATTTTGAAATGGGAAAAAAATTGTTCATAATTTTATTTATTTATTTGTAATAAACAGCTTTCGATACAGATTTATATACAAGGTAAGATTAACAAAAGGTAGGCCAATAAAGTTTTTAAAGCCAATATTCAACCAGTGGTTATGTACAGATGTTTTATTAGAAAAAACAAAATAATGCTCTCGATACATTTAATACATGTGCATCAATTTGTGGTCGTAAGCATTACTTCGGTTCGATATTTTGAATGTCTATGTTGTTAAATTGTGTTTTATATTGAGTACAAATACGAGGAATTGAAGAATTTATCCTAAGATTGGTCCTGCACGGGGACAAATGAAAAATAATCGGTTTGTTGGGTTAGTCGTGACGAATGTGACATAAGTGTGATTATACCTCCATACAAACGGGTTACGTATGAAATATATATTTTTTAACTTAATAAATTAAAACAAATGGATTTTTCCGCTGCGATAAGACAAATTCTACATTGTTTGAACCACAAATAAATTAAATTAAAATAATCGGTTTGTCGGGTTGGTCTTGATGGTATGTGAATGATTATAAAGTTAATGAGATCTGCAGAGTCCAGGCTATTATCATAATTTTAAATAACAAGATTTGAATAAATATTAAGCCTCGCCTTTGGAGGGTGATGAAGTTATAGAATTTTAAGAATTCGGTATTATTCGTAAAGTGTAAATTAAATTAATAATTTACATGCTTAAAGAATTTACTTTGAACGCTTTCGATTCTTTCAATATGGGCTTGGTATGAATGTGTCCATATCGATGTGCAATATTCTAAGTGAGGGTGGATATACGCTGTGTAAAGGGAGTATAGAGCCTTTATGTTGCAAAAACGTTTTGAAATACGAATTATAAATCCCAGAATTTTGTTGGCTTTATTGATAACCTCATTAGTTTGATAAAATTTATTTTCACATCCAGTATTACCCCAAGGTCTTGAATATATTCTAGTTCAGTGATGTGTTCAGTGAATTTAAACTGTGTTTAAAGTTAATTTTATTTTTGTTACATTGGAATGATAATTGGTAACATTTTGAAATATTAATAACTGATTTGTTTAATTTGCAGTACTCAAAAAGGCAATTGAGGTCATCTTGAAGTTTGATGCAGTCATTGATTGATTTTACAACTAAATAA
Source organism: Halesus radiatus (assembly GCA_022606495.2). NCBI lineage: Eukaryota > Metazoa > Arthropoda > Insecta > Trichoptera > Limnephilidae > Halesus > Halesus radiatus. Next base: position 178,660 of record JAHDVE020000062.1, read on the forward strand.
TTTATTTTTTCATTTGCCTATGCTAGGTAATTAGCATGTACATAATATCATAAATATAAACATTAAATAATAGTGGCCCTAGGTGAGAACCTTGAGCTACACCGGAGGGCACGATAAAAAAAAGCTAGATTTAGTTCCCTCAATTGATACACATTGAAGTCTACTCTGGAGATATGAAGTGAGCCACCGAAATAAGTCACTGTAGATGCCTATTTAATTTTTTTTAATGTAACTTAACTCCTTTAACATAACTCCTAGGACCCCTACTAACGTCCAGTAGATTAGTAAATTGTGAATTTGTACGTCCCCGACCGGGTTATGATTATTCTCGCAGGTAGAACTATCCGTCACACTGGGGTCATTCGTGCCCATATGGCTTACGTAGGTGGACTGAAAGTGTTTAGAGAATAATTGGCACACTTGATGTGTGCCGGCACCAGGATCGTCTTTAAGGTACATAACTTGTGGGTAGCCATTTGTTTTAATTTTGCTTTTTGCGTAATTCCAGAGTTACTTATTGTTTATTAGAATATTAGATTCTACTGAACTGATATATTGATTATAATGATATACAACTAAGTACCGGGTAAATTAGATTTTGTCTCATGTTCATAATGTTACTTTACAAATAACATCAACAGATATATGCCTTTGTTGAATCATATGACTTTTTTTAAAGTCACTATTTTTTAGTGTCGTTAATCCCGTGTATGTTAGGAGGCGGAAACAGTTTTTTAGTATTGACAATCTCTAATGTTGGCAGAGCAATTAGCCCATTGGCGCGACGAATTGTCGAAAATTATCTCAATAATATTAAATAAACAGCTAAAAGTGACGAATTGTTATATCTAATTGTTATAGCATAAAAGTTACTTTTTTTTATTCTGAATGTTATAATTCAATTACCCATATTGTAGGTTGAAAAAAAAAAATCTTGTATGGCGCAAAAGTTCCAGCTTCTCGAATCCATTGGAATGATGACTTCCCCTTTTTAGTATTACTTAAATAAATAGTATGGAAATTGTTTACTTTCTAATTAAAGAATTCACATTATCAAAGAAAGCCATAACTTTGTGGCTTGACATTATACTTCGTTGTTTAAAACCACTTTATTGTATTATAACATACAATACACAATAATGACACCTGTTTATTTGGGTGTCATTACTGATTGTTTTTTCAAGTGGGATTTACAAATAAATAAGGTTTGTGTACGACTAAGATCAATTGTTAGTAGACTATTTAAATTTAAATTCTCTGTTCCAATCCGTACACTTCAAATAATTTATTTTTCATTAGCGTAATCTGTTATAAGGTATGGAATTACAGCCTGGGGACTTTCCTATAAAACAAACATCAATCATGTTCAATCAGTGCAAAATTCATTTGTTAAATTATTAACTCATAAAAGTTTATACGAACAAAGGCATAATATTCCATACTTTTATCAGTCTCAACATTCTTTCGGTAAAATCAATTCTGTGGAACAAAAATATATTTCGGCACATTAATAACCCTACATATAATACAAATAGACTAGAGCACACTTACAATACTCGTCTCAATTTTAATGAAGGACTAATGGTTCCAAAGCATATAAACAAATATGGAAAAAGAAGTTTAGATTAAATGATTCCTAGCTGTTTAAATATGTTACCTGCTGAAATAAAAAAAAAAAACTGTATTAAAACTAAACAGTTAATAAATATATTGAAAACTGGGTTAGCCGAAAGAAGCTATTTGTATTAGATAATAGGGAAATATTATTTTATGTATAATTCATTCTTGTCGTTAAGATTCTTGAAAAATACCTATGTAATTATTTTATATAGATATATGACGGTCTGCCAGCAATGTACGTATCATGCGCTTTATTCGTAGCCATTGTTCTTTCCTCGTTTTCAACACGTATACACAAGATTTTAATTATATTTTAAAATGATTAAGGTAAACAATAAATATTTACTATTTATTTTTATCCAACTTTTAAATTACAAATCTCTAGACCTACACTGAACTCGCGGAATTTTCTAGCGCCGTAAAGAAAATGTATATATATATAAAATGTAAATATATAAGAAAATGTATGTATATGTATATGAATTTTGATCTTATTTTATTTGATTTTTCGTATATATTTAATAGATATCTACTTCTACCTTTTCTTTCAACATGCAACATCATATTGTTTTTAAAATGCTTGTTCCTATTTCTAATCATGTTTTCTTATTTTTTTTATTTCTTTGCATGTAGGTATACACCAATATTATACACAACAAACTTCGACTACCATAATACGGGAATGTGCCTAGTTTGGTAGTTGAAAAAATGTAAAAATGTAAACTCTGCACCAAACTTATAAAATGAATAAATAAATATAAAAAATAAAAATGAATTGTTAAGGAACACCTAAAATATGAAATCTGTTTTAGTATATTTACTACATTTACCGGAGAAATTGAAATGTAATTAGAGACATGTTAACTCAGTTGACAGCACCAGCAAGGAAAGGTTAACGAGGCTCATGGTGTATTTTTTGCAGTTCATTAAAAAAATGTTTAACACTACTCTATCTTCGAAGCAACCGTTATAATAATTTGTATTTTTTTTAATAATATAAATAAACATGAAAAGTTATTTATACAAATTAATTGTGTTTTAAAACAGAATTAAACTTTATTTGCGACCTATTCGGAAACAAATAACTTGCCGCTCTGCCACGGAAAATTCAAAACATGCCTATAATGCATCACAACGCCCAAACTGAATTGAATAAATTCAGATTGCATCGGGAACTAGCCGAGTGCATAATATATTTGGCAATAAACCCTCAGTTACCAAAATGAAAAAAAAATCCTTTGAGTTAATAATTTTTATTTTTTTATGGCTTTCATCCATTAAGGGCGATCTTCGCCACGTTTAATCAGTTAGATTTTAACAGTAAATTAAAATTAGCTACTTTTAAACAGGGTATAATATTGAGGGCAAATAAAATTGAAGCAAATAATTTACAGCGTAAATTTATATGTTTTTAATCTCCCATGACTTTTTAATTTTCATATAAATATATTTTGCTAATAAATTGTTCATTTGGGGGGAGTTGAGACTTTTGAGAAGTTTGGAAATTGGTCATTGATAGGACACTCAAAGAAATTATCTGATAGTTTTTTGCATTACACATCTCCAAAATGCCAATTTTTAAATGCCGTTTGCCAAGGGTTATAAAATCATATGAAATGCCTTAAAAACATGTCGTTCTTAAGCTGCCGCTATAGGTACATAATAATGTGTAAATTGATATTTTTAATTGATAAAATAGTTTTTACGTAAGGAGTATCGGGAGAGTCTATGACCCGAAAGGTAATGGTAGTGGGGTATGATGACGCCCAAGGTAGACAGCGCGATCTGATGCATCGAGTGCTTGAATCGAATTATGTCAGGAGCCTTTACAACTAGAAAAAGTATCAAACGTTGTGTGCGTGTGGATGAGGCGGGGAGTGTGTGCCGAGACGAGGTGGTATAGCGGTCCGTCTCCCCTGTGTGAGGATTAGATAAGTTAGTAAGATCCACGCGACATTATTAAAATAAAATACGATCTATACTATCTGATGTACCTACTATAGTATGTTTTACACATGTGTCACTAAAATAATTAAAAAAATTTAACAAAATATGCGAAAGCTCCTAAATTGCATATACGATATAATAAATAAATATTTATGATAAGTCACCAATAAGCTAAACCCTTTTTGCAATATAGAATTTTGGATGTTTTCAACTTTTATTTTGAAATTTAATTTTTATAATTTTTTTTTTTTTGTAGAATTCTTTTTTCTTAACTTTAAAAAAATAAATTATTTTGATAAATGAACATAATTCAGATACGAAACTATGCATAATACGGATTTGCTATGTTTACTTCCCAACCTTTTTCTTATTCGTCTCTTTTTCTCCATTAACTCATTTATTTCAAACACATTTCAAATAACCCCGATTCGGAATGTCATAGTAAAGAGTTTCCTCGGTTCAGGAATCGCTTAAATTTAATAAAAATTGTTCAATTATAATAGTTAAATCAATTACTTAAAATTTATATGTTATATTTTCTACTAATCTACTAATATTTGTTTTTTTTCATATCTTCGTATTCTTCATGATGATCATACATTTTAAAGAAAAAAAAATATCTTCCTAATCGTATAGATTTTGTACTTTATTGATGCTAAATCATTTTGATAAAATTTACTATAGTACGTAATTTGCAGCAAAAAATAATAAGGCTTTTCATATTTACTGTATATGGCACACATCTTTTTCATGTTCATTTTACTAAGCCATATTTAAAAATAGTTCAAAACAGCTTATCGTAGTTCAAATTAGGCAAGTACCTTAGTTTAATTAATGACTTTAGCGGTAATCTAAAAAAAGGACTTATTATTTCTCAATAATATTCATATAAATAATAATAATAAATGTTTTATTATAACAATTAAAAAAAAAATAATGATATCCTCGCTTCGAGGCTTGTTCCTATATTATTATTGCTTCTAAAATTTGACTTGAGCAATTACATTTTTAACACAAGATGATATAGGCCTTGAGGGAAATAATATTCCTCACGACGTATATCATCTTTGGGGATGCTTGAAATTAGAAACAAACAAATAGTCCTAATATAATGCTAATTAATAAAGTAAGGAAAATTATTTATTCTTCACTATTAAGTATATTCACGAAACTAAACAATGCAATTCCTTAAAATAATTCAGAGAAACGCATTTAAATTAATTGGCTAAAATAGCATTCACGTCATTATAAAACAGTTAAGAAAACACTTTATGTGAGGGAAAACAGCTTTCAACTGTAAGTCCCTCAGAGAAAAGAGGATTTTTAATTTTCCCCATTATTTTCAGAATAAATCGGTTATACCGGTAATAAATCATTTTAAACACCGTCCAAATTAAATCTGGGTGGAAGTTAATAAAAGTACATAAGTAAGTCGTCTCAATGTGGCCTAACCAGAGTTTGAAAATAGCTTTGAACGCAGAAATAGCTGCAACAATAATATTTTTTCAGACTTAATAGGAGCATTATTACACACAACATGTAATAATGCTCAATTAATAAATTATTTGAATTTGATGAAATTGCTGAACGAATTGTTTGATGTGGTGTTTTAAATTCAGGTGACTGGTTTCCGAGTCAGTCTGTATTTAGTATAAATGTGATTTATTTTTCAGATCATAAGAATGTATGCATTTCTTCCAATGGATGAAAATTAAACAAAAGATATTTAATTTATAAAATAAAACAATAACTTTGTTTTACATCACTTTTATTTATACTTTAGCCGACCGGGTTTCGCTACTACCGTAGCTTCTTCAGGGCAGTATACAACAAAAAAAAAAAAATAAATAAATAAATAAAAAAATAAAAAAAAAAAAATAAAAAAAAATAAATAAATAAATAAATAAATAAAAGATATTTATTTTAAAAATATTAACGCTCGAAGCCTATTATTTTTGAACGATTTATTTCAATTTTCCCTTATGTAAAAACCGATCTGTATCTATGTTATTGCAGGAAATTGTGCTATCGGTAATAAATCTAAGACTGGTACTGGTTTTAATTGGTGATAACAGTTGCATTAGCCTGCTCATTTGCACTGAAAATAAAATATATTACACAATTTACCACAAAAATACTATTGTTTTATACTGATCAATCGATATCGATGGTAGATTAACATATTATTAAAGTTATCAAATGACAAATTGTTTATATGTTACTAATCTGCATAGTATGTAGACCTTATACTACAGACGGAATCTATAGTACGAGTATCAAATTCTCCATTTTGCTGTAAAAAACCGAAGATAGCATATCCCAAGAAGTTTGATCTTCATCGACATTAAAGATACCACGTCTCATCAGTTTACATAAAATCTTCCGAGTCCTACGCCCCAGACAGTTCAATGAAATTGATTTTCTGTTCAAGAAATAACACCATACAATTATTAAATAAATCTGTTGCTATCGCAAATATTCATATGTTTTATGGTGAATAATCGATTTTCGATGGTAGATTAACATATTACAGAAGTGGGGAATTATTTTGTATATCGTCATGCTCATAATCGTAATGTAAATATTATACGGGCGCATAAGATCGGAATAGTGAAAAACGTTGCTCATAACCAAGGCGTATCGTAAACCGGCCATATACGGCAGTATGAGCAGCTGTCAGATTTATACCACCCGGCCCCCGAGTATAGCATCGAAGTGGCGGATTTCATTGACCTTTGTTCACCACGTTTGACAAATATCGATCTGTTAATTCCACGCCGCGCAAGGAAAAGTAAAAAAGGGGTAATATTCATTTGCAGCACTATCGTAGAGAGATTTAAAGTCGAAATATCGATTTACCGAAGCAAATATCACACGTATAATCGATTTACTGAAGCCGGAATTTGGAAGCACTACCTAGTTTGCCTTATCTAAGGCTTTAGAGCAGAGGTTCCCAAACTTTTTTGTGTCGTAGACCCCTTGCCATGTTTTACGGTTTTTGGTAGACCCCCTACTTACCTTTTTTATATGAGTACCGCACAAGAGTCCCAACTGCTCCCAACCGTCTGGAGCCAGTAAGACTATTGCATCCCCAATTGGGGAATGTTGTGAGGCTGAAGGTATTGGGGAGGGGAAGGAGAAGGGGAAGAGGGAGGTGGGGAAAATACCTGGCTATTCAGATCGGGTCACCAAACACGGCTAAAAGCCATTTCAAGCAACGTTTCAATTCTGAATAGTGGTCTTTCACCAGGGCGATTCTGAGAGTATCTTCCATTCTGGAACGTGCGCAAATATGCTATATATTATTTTTTAATCAATTAATTGTGAAACTACACAAATTAATTAAGTAAATAGGTACTATCAGTGTATGTTGAGATCCACTATCGTGGACCCCCATTTTCATTTCATGGACCCCCAAATTTTTTTTTCGCTGACGTAGACCCCTTGCAGGTTGCCATAGACCCCTGGGGGTCGATATAGACCACTTTGGGAATCACTGCTTTAGAGTAATCTGTATAGATTACATCTACTTGATTTCTACTGTCCATAATGCTCGTTAGATATTCCGTAAAGTTTACTGAATTTATTAGTGCCGAACTTTTTTGAAAAAATCCGTGTTGTTGGTTCTGTATGTTACAAACAATAGTCGTATAATAATAATAAAAAACATCATAACATAACGTATTCAAGGTTCTGCATTTTACGAGGTAACGTTGCAAAATGATAATATTACGACATCTGAGTTAGCAATACAACGCCATCTGCAAAATTGTCACGTTTTAGAGGTTTGCAGCAAATTGATGGCAGACTGAAAAAATTATCAACCATTGGTTAACGATTATCGAAGCTATTCTCTGTATCAATATTATCATCAGTGACGATTTTGATACGAGCGGTGTAGGGCCCTATTTCTTGGGTAGCTATACAGGTGGAAAAACTATTCTTTATCAGTAAGGCGGAACACGTGCAAATTATATAAATACCTGAGGTACTAAATACCACGTGTTTGTATTTATAGAAAAAAAAAATATTTTTGTTGTCTAAAATATAAAACAAACAGTATGTACATAAATATAACGTAACTTAAATAAGCAACAAGTTAAAGATGTATTACTCGTGATCGACTGACAGAGCGAAGTGAAAATACATAATTATGCTGACCTAGAAACTCTACACAGAGAAGCTTATCAAATTACATGATGCCGGAACTCACAAGTTCGGAAGTTTATACTACTGGTTTAAAGTTATTTTTAGGTGAGGCCTTCCTAAGACGTATATCAAAGGAAATAATTTCTATTAATACACACTGCACACGAATATTTCTGCAATTTTACGTCACTCTAAATATAGGTTAAGTATTTTACGAGCTGGTGTCAAATAGCAAACATATAATAATGATTGTTTAAGATTAGATTTCACATGACTTTACAAAACTTTCAGTGAAAAAACAAAGTAAAATCATGAAATACTCGTACACGGACACGGGACAAGAAATGCAAAACGCATAAGATTTTCTACCGGCTAAGAAAGACCAATCACGAAAAAATCACTTGTGTTCCGGGTCACGCTACTTTGTAATAATAAAGCAGAAGACATAAACTTGAAACGCGGGAAAAACGCAAAAGGAATTAGAATACCTTCCACCAAAAGTATAAAAAATAGATTAATTAATCTAATAAAATATATCCTGGAAGAAGATAATATTAACAAATCTCAAACGAAACATTAAACAGAAAAAGACAAGGAAAATCATGAAATACTGTGCCACGGACACGGGACAAGAAAATGCAAAACGTATAAGATTTTCTACCGCCAAGAAAGACCAATCACGAAAAATCACTTGTGTTCCGGGTCACGCTACTTTGTAATAATAAAGAAGACATTAATCCTGAAACGCTGAAAACGCAAAAGGAATTAGAATATCTTCCAAAATAGATTAATTAATTCAATAAAATATATCCTGGAAGAAGATAATATTAACAAATCTCAAATGAAACACTAAACAGAAAAACAAAAGTAAAAATCATGAAATACTTCGTACACGGACACGGGACAAGAAATGCAAAACGCATGATTTCTACCGGCTAAGAAAAAGAACAATCACGAAAAAATCACTTGTGTTCCGGTCACGCCATTTTGTGGCCAATGAGAAGACATGAACTTGAAACGCTGAAAACGCAAAAGGAATTAGAATACCTTCAAAATAGATTAATTAATCTAATAAAAAATATATCCTGGAAGAAGATAATATTAACAAATCTCAAATGAAACATTAAACAGAAAAAACAAAGTAAAATCATGAAATACTCGTACACGGACACGTGACAAGAAATGCAAAACGCATAAGATTTTCTACCGGCTAAGAAAGACCAATCACGAAAAAATCACTTGTGTTCCGGGTCACGCTACTTTGTAATAATAAAGCAGAAGACATGAACTTGAAACGCTGGAAAAACGCAAAAGGAATTAGAACACCTTCCAAAATAGATTAATTAATCTAATAAAATATATCCTGGAAGAAGATAATATTAACAAATCTCAAATGAAACATTAAACAGAAAAAACAAAGTAAAATCATGAAATACTCGTACACGGACACGGGACAAGAAATGCAAAACGCATAAGATTTTCTACCGGCTAAGAAAGACCAATCACGAAAAAATCACTTGTGTTCCGGGTCACGCTACTTTGTAATAATAAAGCAGAAGACATAAACTTGAAACGCGGGAAAAACGCAAAAGGAATTAGAATACCTTCCACCAAAAGTATAAAAAATAGATTAATTAATCTAATAAAATATATCCTGGAAGAAGATAATATTAACAAATCTCAA